>JAIPRK010000146.1:0-172355 GCA_025469195.1 Chaitophorus viminalis | reverse complement strand
AAACACAACACTAAACTCGGAGGGTGGGTTTTAATTATAAACCTGGTAGATGTTTGCCTTTTTACCTCGTGTTTACTCCTGTGGCAGCCGCAGAACACCTCCACGCGCGCGCGCGCGCGCACACACACACACGCGCACACACAGCGATGTATTGTATATTTTATCTCTCTCGCAGTAAACACCGAAATACGTCCGAGAAACGCCGAAAATCGTATATTTATGCGCAACAACGATTTTGTTTTATTTTATATTATATATACACATACAAATGTGTATGTAAGTATATGCGTATGTACGAGGGAACTTTTTAATTGGAACTCGGTAGGCGAGGAGAAGCGCGTCTTACTCGGAATCCTCTCGCGCGTTCATCGTTCACGAACTGATGCCGACACCCAGCGGATCGCGGCGGCGAAGGTCGCAGGGCGTATACGATGATGATGATGATGTCATTATTTGCATTTATAAAAAGCCAACCGGGGCGTAATTAATTAGAAAAGCGCGCGTGGCTTAAAAGAAACAGCCCTCGGAGTAAAAACTTGTTTGCTCGAAATACACACTACTCAATGTACTACATTACGCGACTGCAGAGCACTACCGGCACACAAAGTCGAGATATCGCATCATTCGAAAGCGTGAGAGGGGGTGGGAGAGCGAAAAAATAGTATACAAAGTTTAAATACTTCTGTGTACGGGAAAACGATAAACATTTACTTTTTCCAAAGACCCCTCACCGTTTTTGGCAACCGTCTACGAAATGACTTTATTATAGTATATGCATGACGTGCGCGATTACAGGCTGCAGCTGTGTGTATAATAAAACGCGAAAAGCATGCGTAACGTCGATTGACTTTTTACTCGGTAAAACGTAAAAAGGAAGAAGAGCGAAGTATCTCGAGATATATCATGACGTTTAAATGTGAAGTTTTTCCATCCTCCTCCCAGCTGCTGCTGCTGCTGTTAAATACGCGCATAGAAAGCCGAATAAAATGATAATATAAAAATATCGCGGCATTAAAATGTACACGGAAATATTGTCTTATGGCTTTCGAGGATTTGTTTGCGCAACGTGCAATATCGAAGAAAAACACGACGTGCGCCACAGCTGAGGATTATCTCTAACGGACACAGCTTTTTATTGGGCAAACTTTTCAAAATCGTTCATGTTTACCGATACGTCCGGATGAAAAGTAACCGGAGGGGTCAAATGTCTGGTCGGTAATCTCGACACCCTCCCTCCTCCCATCATCACCCGACCATCATTGAGGGTTGGTTTTACGGGGATGAAAAGACCGCGGACTTGAGGGCATGCGGCGAGAAAGAGCGAGGATATGACCGTTATGTGTATACTACACATAACATAGTCGTGCTCGTGCACACCACGCGTGAAATATGCTTTGACAAATATTACCTCGTCATGAACGTGTGTGCGTGTGTGTCAACATTCACGCGGCGCACACAACAAAAAGTCCTTTTTACGGTCAAACGATCACGCACACATGTTTATAAGTCTTATTTATATCGGACCCTTTGTGAGGGAAGACTATATGTATACATTTGAGTTTGGGTATTTTTCAGTGGAATATTTTTCCGGATTCCGTCAAGCGATGGCTAAAGGGGAGAAGAAATACCGAAGAACGAGACTTTAAACATACAGAAGAGTATACCTAAGTATAAGAGCGTATAAGGGTCGCACGTGAAAGTTGCAGTCGACGGATAAAACGTATATACATCAATTTATTACAATCCGCACAGACCAATTCGGGATACGTATATATGTTACGTAAATAAAATATAAAACCGTCAGCTGCAACGGAGCGACGAACTGTAGTAATTATATAATCAAGTACATCGCACGTATATTATATATTATAAGACATATATAAGTGGGTATAGATTATTATAAATTATTTACCTCGACGGCGTTTTTATTGTACTGTTTGGGACTGAGGAAGAATGTACCATCCACCAACGGATAACGGTCGAATACCAACATGACGTCCGAGCACAGCACGCAGTTGACACGCGATTGGTTTTGAGCCGCCAACGACGACAGAATGAATGACCTGGTCTCGTCGTTGCCGTGGTTGCCTTCGTCTTCGATCTGTGATTTGACAAAAAATAAAAGATAATTCGGACGTTATTACTACTTAGTATATAATGTATCCGCGGTATATGCGTTCGTATTTGCGGCGGAGAAGAAATGATTTGATCAGAAGACTTCCTAAAGATCGCAGAGAATGTATTAATACGAGTATAATGCACAAAGGATAAAAGTTATTATTACACCGCTCGCGCGTCGTACTACACAACGAATTATAACAATACGCGCGCGTTTATCGGAATTGGTTTGGATTTCAATCAAGACGGATTGCACTCGCAATCTTCCAGCGCCCAGGACACGACTTTTATTGTTTTCTCATGTATATAGTATATATATATATATATATTTTGGTTGAGCTTGTCAGTTGTCCGCTGCTATACCCGCGGCGTACGAGTAGTAACTACAATGCGTCGGAGCTGCCCATTGTGAAAAACTTTTACCCGCGCGTAAACGCAAGTTTTTTTTTTTTTATTAAACCGATTACTTTTACCTCTGATCTGCACACACCACCCCCGAACCGTCCAAACCAATATATATATATATATGCCGATCGAATCGAATAAAAGCAGTCCATTACTCTTTGCCGGGTTTTTTTTTTCTTCTCCCGCAACGAGATTTTCCGCCCAAAGGATATAGGTATTTGCTCAAGACCCACCGCCTCGGCAACCGATGAGCCATGAGCGCAATTAGTCGGTCAGTTAATGGACGCCACCGGGAAGGACGAGGGAAACTAGTGGCAGACGATCTGCAGCAGCGGGGGGTTAAAGCGTATAAATGGAAAAGGAGATTGCCACTGGCAGACCTATTACAACACGCGAGACAGGCGGGACGTGTAAACCAACGACGTGCTCACAGCATTGCAGGCCGTTTTCAGACGTATATTTTCCGCGGGCGAGGGAGCAAATAGTATATCAAAACTTTTGTAATTTCGAATTAAAAAGCTTTTGTAACATCAATGTACGCGAACAATAAAACTATAGAAAGGTCTGCGCATCGAAACACGGTATAGGTAACTATAAAGATTACTTTTCGAACTAATTTAATCGTTATAGCTGCACATCGCGGAACAAAATTATAGAAAAATTATACGAAAACGTAATTTACAGTCAGCTATCCAACGTGTCAGAAGAACACGGCAGCAAGTATAAAAGAGCATGCGAGGAACAGATGCACCAATAAAGCGTTACGTTTTTTTTTTCCTTTCATAACGCGTTAAAGACGTTTTTGAAAATTACATTACGCGTGTATATAAGTGGCGTTTCTGCTCCCATGTACGTAATCGTTTCCAATTACCGCGGGAGCGGGGTGAAATAGCTTCCGCGAGCGCATCGTTCACGTGCCAATTTCGTCGTCTCATATGTATGTAAAAACGATAAGATATTATATATATATATATAACAACAATAATAATAAACCACCCCGTGAAAAACGCTTTTGACACGCTCGAAAATGAGGAAAACGATATTACGGCAACTGCGACATTCTCGATATTAAAACTGCGGAGTTGTTTATTTTACAACCAACATACATGTATATTATATAGCCGGATGAACGGTATCATACGCATACGCAGATGAACAAATAGGGAGGGGTGGTGCGAGTGTGTGGCGTCGGGGTGGCGGCGGTCCAATTTCATAACTGCGGGCGAAGAAGACACGTCGAGTGCAACTCTTTAGAAGACGCTAATAAACAACACGACGCCGTGTATTATACTGCTGCAGCAGTAGCGCATCTTTTGCACCCGGAGACCTATAAACATGCGTTTTCCCCTGTTTCCTCACTGCAAGTATTGCAAGTAGTATGATATTGCCAAAATACTCTTCCCTCTCTTATATATATTTTCTCTCGGTTCTATTATTATTAACTCGGCGGCAAAGCATGTTTATAGGTATCTTTTTTTCTTTTCTGCAGCGCTCGCTATTACATATATAACACCGGAGGGAATACACAATTTTCCGGACATATATTGGATTAACGCTGCAGCGTCACGCACACTACCACCGTCGCCGCACGCGCAAGAGGGCAAACGATTGAAAAAAAAAACTTTACACTTTTATTATTTCACAACAACCACTCTTTGTATGTATATATATATATATATATATATATATATATATGATTTACAGTCGACAGCTTATACGCATCGATCGGTACGAAAATTAATGTATACATATGAATTGCATAAATACGAAGAAACCACGGCGGAGTTCGTGTAAATCGACCGAAAAGCGCGCACAATGTAATGCACACTGCCGGCTATATTAATGTACTTGAGCCACCGTACCGGCGTTTTAACGAACATGTATTGTCAGTGCACCTGCAGTGTCACACAATGCACCGAAAACGAAAGAAAAACACGTCGCGTGCGTCTTATCTCGCTGGGCAAAGTTCATCCACCGAGAGGCTTAACGGGGAGACCTGCAACTCGGAATATCGTGGTGTATGTCCATCTATATATATAGTATAATATTATTCTGAAATAAAATCGAAAAGAATAATAAAAAAAAAATACCTACGTAGAACGAATGTTTCGAGAGAGAAAAAACCGTACGTGCGCGAAAAAGGCGAGTGTACCGAAAATACGATTGGTTTTTATCACTAAACGTGCGCAGGGGGTTCAGCGGAGAGATCGGGTGCTGGCGTGGTCCGGACAGCGCGGCCATCGAGTGTCCATTGCACGCGTGAACTGCATTGCACGTGCACGAGAGAGCTTAACTAATAAATATATATGTGATAGGTATGAGTTGGTTTTCCATGAATAAAAGAATAACGAAAGTTAATTAAAATTTGACTAAAAGGGAATTAAACCCTTTCACAGAATCGTTCCGATCGAAATCACTCGAAACTTGTGCGTTATATTATACTCACAACACTCATCTCCAATTTAAATTTATATATATATGCACATGAGACGAGGACGCGAGGTAGCGGTGTACTACTACTATATATATATATATATATATATTCAATTTGTAGATTGAAAGTTTATGAACGCGCGTCCCGTGTTGACTTTAAACTTTGCCCGCTGTTTGCTCATCCATTTTATTAAATACGCGTTTGCGTGCAAATTTTCACTGTTCACTCCGATAGACGAGACTTAAGTGCACTGCCCCCGTCTCATGCACGTGGGTTATGATCTACTCTGCGACGACGACGCATATTTTACCGTGGGGTAAACACACACACATACACACGCGGAAACGTTCGATTTCGACAAACAACGACGATAATCCATTACGTATATTAAAATGTAATATGTTAATGCGTTATGCAGTCGGTTCAGTTTTCTCGTCATGGGCGGCAGTCTGGCAATAGAGAGCGAGAGTGAGTGAGAGATCCCTCGACAGACTGTGCCCAGTGTACCAGTGCTTGTATGTAAAATATATGCGTGTGTAAACACAAGTGCGTACGTGTGTGTGTGTGTAATATATGTGTATATATAATACAACCACTAATTTGACCGACGAAAATTTATTCATTCGAATATCGTACACGCAGCGCGCGCACACACAAAGTGACGTCAAATTACTACCGTCGGCGGCAATGGAAAATTATTCATGTGCTGACCGACCCTCTTGTATATAATATGAACACGGCCTTTGGAGGTACTTATTATGAATTCTGATCTCTGTTACGTTTTTTATTTTTTTTTTATGCCATATATTATAATATATCTCTGTCCGTTCGTCACTTTTTATCCTCTCCTCCGCACACTCCACGCATAGTCATTTAAACTATATACATAAAATCAACCTTTTGGCCACCACCGATGTCCGTCAGTTGTATGTACAGCATGGTCATTTAAATTGCAAAACGGCTTTTTAACCTTTTTAGTTTTTACCGAGGAACGAAAAAAAAAAAATAATGTAAAATAAAATTGAGTACAGCGTAATTTATATTGAAAAGCGAATAAAAAAAGAGTGCATTCCCCTCGTCCTTCTCCGTCAAATAAGCGCACGTAGTACAGCACATTTTAAAACAATATAAATATACAGCAGATATTATGCCGAGCAGGGAATATCACACGATGACGCACGCACGGTTCACGTGATCGCAACACCCAACACTGCTGTAGTTCTCAATAAAATTATTATGTTATGAAAACAACGGTCATTTCGTATGTGTTGTTCGTAATTCTAGTGTCGAATTATTTCAAACCGAAACTCCAAGGATTACGCTATTGAACGACATGCGCGTCAAGCTTTAAATAAACTATATTTAAATATGAAACGGCGCGGCGAGAGGTATACGGTCGATAAAGTTATTAAATCGTGAGCAATCTCAAATTATTTATCGACCGGCAGCAAGTTCTTCAGGGTTTATAATACAAGTGTATAATTTACGTGTACAGGGAGAGGACACGTACAATACATATATATATATATATATATATATTAATGTACATATAAACGTACATAAAAACAGTTAACAGTGGCGGTCGGCTGTATACATAGCGCTCTAATAAATCGTATAGTAAATCAACCTTTTTCGGTGCACGGTAATCTCTCCTTCTTTTTACACACGCACACACACACCACCCCCGCAAGCCCTTTAAGAACGTGGACATAAAAACGACCAACGCCATATATACTAATAATATAATGCGCACGAGAAGAAAAACGGTTTTTCTAATCCGTAAAATAAGCAAAAACCCGGTCACAAATTACCGATCGTAAAGAAAACGATCGACCGTGCGTGCTGGCGTGCGGTATGCGGTGTAGAGTGGAAAAATTGGAAAGAAAGAAAAAAAGTTTAACTGCGTTTTTATTGGACCGACCGGGTTTTATCGCGCACGACACACACAAACGGGCGCACGGCCGCGGCGCAAATACCGTACACACGAACACGCATATATACAGGACGCGGGATGAGAATAGGAGGAGGAAAAAAAATAAATAAAAATCCCGAAAAACGCATAAAAATCCCGAAAACCCGACTGTATCGGCGTACACGACCAAACGTGTACGGAGGGCACTTAAGAGAATGACCCTTTATGGCAATAATATGTGCCATTGTGTGCAGCGCCGCCGGTCGAATATATATTTAGTTTATATGTCTCCTGTGCCGCGCGTATTTTACGGGCTCTAAACCAATGACGTTTACATATATATATATATATATATATATATATATATATATATTATATACCTACTATATACTCGAAGGACCGAAGCTTTCAATTTCTCCGAAAGCCCTAATCCCGGAAATAGGTTCAGAGGCTGGTTGGCCGGTGTTACGACGACAACGACAAACGACTTTGAAAAAATATATATATACATAAATATATATTAAAATAAAAATCCAAAATATTAATAAAGCTTACGGCGCGGTTAAAAGTATAACGAGAGCGTTGCACCAGTCGATTATAAAATAACCGTTACGGTACGGTACCTATATACTATACGATAGTTATATATATTATTTATACGTTGAAACTTGAAATTACATATTATATATGTATTAAGGCAATCACCGCGGGGTACTAGGAGACTGCTCGAACCTCGACGTTTAACCGGTGAAACTAAAAATTAATACTTCCCAACGAATTGTCAAAGTTCAAAATTGTATTTTAATTTTTCTAGTTTTTACAACAATCAAATCGAATTGGTAAAATCGTCTATTAATCAAATGCAAGCACGTCCTTTTATGATGGTATTATCGAAAATGATTTTCAAAACACGGCACGTGTACCTGGGGTATAATGATGCCGGAGAATTTCCAAGCGGCGCCCCGAGGCGAGAAAAGGCGTTAAAGCGACGGATAAACATAATCGAAAACTCTCACGTCGTCCCCTTAATGCAAATGATATAAATTACTATAATGTAATTAATCGGCAAAGCAATTAGTTGGGGTTATAAGCTAATAAGAATACTGACTGCTGCAGTGCCTATACTCACCGCGGTGTTTAAATCATAAAAAATTATTATTATTTAAATTATGTAAAAACGATTTTCACAGAAGTCCGCATCGAACACGCGTCATTCCCGGGTTTCGTCACCATTATTTTTATTATTATTATTATTATTAATGTACGCGATGAAGACGAGACCAGATTAAAATATATATTCTCAGACGGAAAACATTCAATTGGAGACAATCAGCAGTAGAGTAAACGGCGGCGGCGGGCGAACAGGGAAGACATAAAACCTTATCATCAGCCGCGAGCTTATGTGCATTTGTCTCGTGAATTTCGGTAGCCGAATCAATTAAACGTTATTAAACGTAATTAATGGGCGGCACACGCAGCAATTGATTATATACACGCTCGCGGAAAGACGGCGGCGGATGGCCTCCGTGAAACTCACTAACGAAATTTGTTCGTCCCTAATTGACATAATAATAATAATAACTACGGCGTCGGCAGCGATTCGATTTTATAGAATAAACGCGTGCGCTAGATTTTTTTTTCTTCTAGTTATTAAATTAAACATTTGGAAATGAAATCGAACACTTTATATGAAAGCGTTGTTCACGAAGATAAGTTAAACACGAAAGACCGTGTAGTAAATAATAACACGACGATGGCAGAGCTAAAAAGAATTTTATCATACCGTAAAGCTAGGCAGCGGGAGGTGAAACAAAAGAGGACCGAAGGGATTATAAATTAAATCAGTACTGCACAGGTACTAACCGGAATAAAATGCGTTTGTCGAATACCGAAACGACTTCAAAAGAATCGGTCGAATTTGCGTTTAAATTTACAAAGTGGAAATGTAGGGTAGCTTTTCCATTTGCAGATACTTTCATGCTAGTAGAGACGACGACGACGACGACTATACGCACCACCACCACTATGGCGATATAAGGCGAAAGCTCAAAATTATTTCTAAATCGAATTATCAACCCCATTGCACATAGAAGAAATTCCTCTTTTCTCTTTTTCGCAAAACACTTGAATGCAGCGAATCTGCTTATGAAACACAGTGCTCGATGTAATATATATATGCACGTATACCTGCGCTGCTGCTGCCGATAACAAGCCTCAGCCGGAATTGTTTTCAAATTATTTTGCGCAAAATGCGAGGAAGCCTAAATGAATAAAAGTTCTTTTCGCATGACGATGGGTAAATTTCCAATTTAAACACTTTTTGTTAAAAAAATACATACTGATAAATTATAATAAAATATATACATAATGAAAGTAGGGAGAAACGTTTCGGAGGTCTGGATGGACCCGCAAAGTCGATGGATTATTATCTGATTTCCATAACTTGCCAACTTTTACAAAAAAATAAAGATAATAATAATAATAGCACAGAACCCATGATAAAAACCGATGGCGTGCGGCGAGATGATGCGGCGCATAAACAAATCGGAAGCGCCGTCAAAATCGATGACATGGGTCGTTAGTTCGAACACGATGTGTTCCACCACCGAATCGGCCGAGCTTTTTTTTCGCCACCGCGTGTAATCTCACGTGCAATATCAATATATAATACGCCAACGAATATATAAATATATATATATATAAATATACACATTATATATATGCACACACGAACTACAAATATTCCGGTGAGATAGAATACAAGTATATATAATAATAATATAACTGACGACGCTGAGGAGCGCCGCGGATTTAGCGGTTCATTCGGCACGAATATTGGCAGGGGCCGAAATCTGGTAAAGCCTTGTTGCACACGATGGTATATTATATGAAGCAACTCACTGCTGCAGTCTCTCTCTCTTTCTATCTCCTATAGTATTATTATTATACATACATCGCACGCTCACGCCGCGTAAAGGAGTTATTACGTACGTAATATTTCCACCCTACACACATGCGCAATATACGCATAAAAATATATACACGCACGAAAACGAAGGAAACGCATCAAATTTGTTTCACCCGGACGGTTTTTATTCGATAAATTTATATATATATAGTTTATATATGTAGTTTATACACTTTATGTATATAATATGAGTGTGGCACGGCACAGGCATGCTTCAGCTGCAACAGTCACCACGGGAATCCGAGAGGGTTATCTCGCATTTTACACATGTATACGTACATCTTCTCGTAAAAATATACGCGAACGCAGGGGTAGATATGACGGCTCGCATATATTTGAAACATTATACATATTAATATATATATAAACGTGGTAGTGATGGGAGGAAGAGATATTAAATCACTTGTGCGGGGCTGCGGCCGTTGTATTTTCCGGGACACGGGAACCAAACATATTTTCTCGCAGAGACCGTACATAGTGCAGCAGTACTACGCACTATAATACGACGACGAGAGCCCTATGTACGTACTGCATTGAGAAGACGATGGAAGATATATTTGGCGTCGTTGTCGTCGTCGGCCACAGCACGGAGGAGACGATATAATATTGCATACTATATATTCATTCTGCTTAATGCGCCCGAGAAGAATTATTATAAAAATCGTGCGCAGCGCACGAGAAACATGCAATAAAATTTACATATAAACAACCGAACGGTTCTTTAAACGATATCCGACCGAATTATATCTGTATGGTAGGTCAGCTGCGCAACAATCTTATACATTTTACACGTCTTTCGAAGTAATGTTTAGGATGTTTTTAAAACAAACTTTGCCAATTTGATGTCGTATTCGTATACTGAATCAATATTATTAAATAAAAAAATGGCCTACGATTAATATTATTAAGATATTGATATAAAAAAGTCCGAAAGGGTCCCTTCCAATGGTTGGTCGCATAACTTTTCTCCGGTCGACGACGAGTACGATGCGCAAACGACGCCATTAACGCATAAACGCAGACAAAAATAATTATTTAACCAAAACCGATTTCCGTCGACGTGTATGTATGTATATATATATATATATATATATATATATATATATATATAATATATATACATAGGCTATTTATCAAGAAGTGACAGCGGTGGTTCCGATTAATTTTAACCGATTGGATTTGTTCTATACTTCGCACTGACCGTAACAAAAAACACCGTACAAGAGATACGAAGGAAACAAAAAATAACTGCACCAAACTTGTAAGATGGAATTTACGATACAAAAAAAAAAAAATTCCAGAAAATCTACGCAAGTACCTATATATTATGTACTGTGCAACGAGTCTTTCTTACCCGCAGTTTATTCTGCACACACGTTGAAGAAACTTTATGCTAAGTGATTTTTTGCGTAATCCAAAACTACTTTGTCGGGGGAGGCGAAAAATACACTGAACCACGCCGAAATATTGTACGTCGGCATTTGTATTCCAAAGCGGATCACCCTTTCGGTGGGCATTTATTTTATTTCCAGCTGAGATAATATTACAACTCGTTGCTATGACATACATTGTATACTATACGGTCTAAACGCGTATATGACGTTGAATATAATGCGTGTATATACCGCGGACGCACCGAAAATATATACTGGTAATACCTAATCTCGAAAAACCTTTTTTACTCCCCTGCAGTATGCAGCATCATGCGTTTTATCATAATACTGTGTACACACACTCGCGACAGATACGTCATCAAAAGTCTCGCATGCAGCTAACTGTACGCGACACACGCGATTGTTGTATCACGGTTAGAACTCGGTTGGTGAAAAAAAAAAATAACGTACACCGAAAACCGCAAAAGCTTGTTAGGAGCTTGAAAAAAAATCAGTCGGAAGTTCCATTGTCAAACCTAAACGCGTGTCCCGTGCAGGCTCTCTCTGATTGTCGTATGTTTTTTTTTATTTTTTTAGTTTAGTTTGTTACCGTTTTCGGGCAAAGGGACATTTATACTCCGCCCACACATCGTGTACATAGATCACGGTCGACAATCAGCCGGCAACAAACATACAGAGAAGAAGAAATACAGTTTAAAAAAAAAAAAATGGCATATATATAATAAAAATAAACCGCCCGCGGCGAACAAATCAAACAACCGGCCGGGATTGATATTCTGTCAGTTACACGTACGCGCGCGTGCGTGCATGTGTGTGTGTGGGTAAAAAATATAATAATAGCACTCATGTACGATACGAATGTAGTGCATGTTTTTTTTTTTTTATTATCTGACTAAGGGTGCTACCCCCTTCTTCTATTTATTCTCCGAGCCGCGCACATCGTCATACATTTCTCGGCGTGCATATACGTGTGCGGTGCGTGCACAGAAACAGCAGTGGCAGTGTCACAGACATTTCAGGTGAATTTCAAAAGCTTATCTGCATAGATCAAAAAATACACACGTCTCCCATATAAATAAATAAATAAATATATATATATATATATATATATATATATATAATTCTATATGCAATACTATACCGGAGGCGCAACGGGTTTTGGAAAGTTCTTTTTGTTTTTGAGTGAGGATTTAAGGAGAAAAGATCAACAGAATTACAATATACGCATAACGTGTTGGAAAGAAACGAAAAGTAATAATAGTTTAAAACATATACTTGAGCGCGTACGACACGCACAAGAAAGCTGGTTCGCGACACAAAATCGCGAAGGAAAAAAAACGATTTTTATCTTTCTCTCGCTCTCGAGTCCTAATGCGTGCATTGAAATCCCGTAGAAAATGCGACGTCGCTTGTTCGGAGTAAAAAGATCGGTGAAGTAGTTGCATATTCGTAGTGCTGCGTTTGTACGATGTTATTACGCGACGCACTTTCGTTGCACTGTATATGTCAAAGATAATGAATTACCAACCACTGCGATTCATCGTCACATTTATCAGAAAAAAATTAAAACTAATGAACGACGTCGCATACATGAAATAATATTTGTTGTATACCTTCGATGAATACGTCATTATTGTTTTTATTTTTATTATTGCGCGTTCGGGTGGGCAGTAGTATACACCAGCGTGAGAATTACTTTTTTTCGCCTGACCAGAGCATTATTTTACCTACACACGTGTAAACATTCATTTTAGGAGTTGAATTTCAAAAAAAAAAAAAAAAAAAATAAAAAATTATTAGACGAAATAAATAACACGATATAATAGTATAAGAGAGTAATATTTTATTAACGCGCAGATATAAAAAAATTAATAATAATATCACCCCATACTAGAACGAAAAGAAAAATAACACGGCGAACGTTCGTCTTATATAGGAACTTGTATATCTTATATCTATATTCTATAGTTCTATACAATACACAGGCATCGATGTTGTGTAGTATAGAGACAGGTTTCTATTATGAAATTACCGTGCGAAGAAAAATACGATTATTTCCATAATGACGCCTTGGAGAGCACAACAGAGGACAAAAAAATAAAATAAAGTCTGCAGTTAGTTTGCTGATACACGCCGGCGAGCACCTGCGAAATCGTGAATGAGATCGAACGGGGAGGTAAAAGGAAGGGAAAGAGGATAGGTTTATGGAATTTAGTGACAATAATTTCGTGAGTAGGGTCTCCACGCTGTCGCATCGATGAAGAGGGGCAAAAATTATTTAACGATCGTTATGCACCGGGGGGATGATAACAACGTTATCGGCGACGTTATTTACACACGTTTCGGACGATTTTCTCGAGAAGAAAAATGAAAAAAATTAAATAAAAAAATAAACGTCTGGTCGGCGAGCGCGCGTTAGGGGCTGTCGCATAATTTAATTGCACGGTAATTCCGCCCACGCCGCAGAGGGTCACATAAGATTTCACAGTCCTGCGCCCTCTTCAATGGCTATATAACCACGTCTTCACATCGTTTTCTACTTCTTATCTCTCGCCAGGGCTGGGTTTATGCGTATTATTTTCTTTTTAGACGTTTATCGCTCCCCGCGTTATTGCACCTATATTGTATAACGACGAATAATACCCTTGCGTCCACACCAACTATATACGCTCCTGCGCGCACGCCCGCGAACTATTATTGTTATTATTGCTATTATCATAACGACAACGATGATGTTATATTATTATTATTTATTTTTATTACAAAACACCATTATCCGACGGAATAATGAAAACGCGAAAGCAAAACTATACACAAGTATATAGAGCAAATATACTGCAGTTATATATTATATGTATAAGCCCGCAAAAAATAAAGTTTATTTAAAAAAAAAAAAAATTCATACTGACAGTCAATATAATATAGGTATACACATACCGTACATGTAAAAAATTGACAACGCACGAGCAATAATGTAGATAAGATTGAGGGGCTCTTCTCTATTCCTGCGAAGAACGATGACTTGGTATACTACATAATATTAAATTATGAGAATACGTGCAGCACAATGTGCGATAGTCGTTACCGGTCGCCGGGAACTTGTTTTTTTTTTTTTTTTTCATACAAGCATTTTTTTTATACATATTTTTATTTACGCGCGATTGTAACATCCATCGGTAAACGTACAAAAGGAATGAAACCGACGGCGCGATAACGCGTTATTTATTCGCGCACGGAACCGCGTTTATACGCCACAATTATGGCGGCGAAGAATTTTTTTTTTTATCACTTCCGATAACGATGCTTTACGCATTTACACGAAGTATATGAAACATATTCATAATAAGAATAATCGTCCCTGTCCGGTAATAAGCGAGATTTTCGAACACTACCGACCGGAGCTATATATATATTATATATTATTATCATACTCGATTCACAGTGGTCATTACAGCGACGCAGCATAATATATTATATTATATTATGTGCATTATATACAATGCCGACGGTAAACAACAAACTCTCGTGGTATTTTATTATAGTTTGTGAGCATTTTTATAGTATGTATATAAAATTATTTGAAATCCATAAAAATCTCACAAAATATTTTTAGAAGTTCCGACAAGACGCAAATGCAAACACGTTAGGGTACTATATATATATATATATATATATATATATATATATATACGGTGTGAACGTGTATATACAATGGGAACCCGTTGACGGAACCACGATGCGTTTATAGAAAAACGAGACAAACAGACCCAACACACACACACACACACGATTATTATTTCAGAAAATACAAAAACCACGCCTTTCTTTGGTGTACACAATTGTGTTATTTCTTTACTTCAAATATCGCAGCCGAAGCGATATGCACGCCTACGCGTCATATTTAATCCAAATCGTAGCTGTATCGTCGTCATTATATATATATATATATAGATGCTGAACGACAAACAAAAATCACGTGCAAGAAATCCTTGTCCTGGATCGTAAGCGGACGAAAAAAGAGTTTTACGGTTGTCCGCAAATATCCTATAGGCTATAATATACCACTGCCGATTCCAAAAGCTTTTGTTAGAGAAAAAATGACGACTATCTTCGTGCCGGAGAGTGAAAACAAATAATCGATGAGCAAAAAAGAAAAATAGCCACACATCGCACGCCGGACGACAGCAGCGACGAAGTGTCACCGCGCGTTGCGGAATTCGTAACACACAATAAGAGCGATTAAAGAATTTGTCCTCTATCGCGCGCGTATTAAAGGATACGACGACGCCACTGAGTACATAAACCGCGCCATATTGGCACGAGCGTATTGCATGTCTATAAGATGTACAGTTGTAGCGGTAAGTATAGTCATCGTTGTCGACGTATAGTTAGTAACAGTCGTTATGGTAATAAATCGTATTAATAATAACTCCAGGGAAAATCTAAATAAAAAATAAAAAAAACTTCACTTTCCCTGGGTAATGATTATGTATAGGTTATATTTCACTACACAATATACGTACCGGGAGGGTACCGAGTAAACGGTTTTAATTTTATCATTATTCATTTATTTGTGCTAGTAGGAGCGGCTTTCCCCCCCCCCTCGGGGATCGGGTCGTCTCGCACCAAGGTCAGACCAGCGCACGACGATCGTGTAATGACGTGAGCTACACACACATACATACACATACACACACACACACACACACACACACACACACACACACACACACACACACACACACACACACACACACACACACACACACACACACACACAAACCACATAAATTCCATTATACTATATAAATGCACAGTAATTGCACTTTCGTCGATATTATTGGAACACGAACTAGAGATGAATCTGGAGCTCGACCAAGGCAGGGACAAATATAGAATCGATGTCCAAGTTTTAAGTATCTTCATACAACGTATAGGATAATAAATATAATCAATATTGTCAAAATCGAGTCGAATATAATACAATCATGTAATACATGATAATTATAAATTACGAAGAAACGTTGACTATTTAATAATAAATAATACAATGGGTCCCCTAAAATACAAGCGTATCGGGTCGAGCTCGAGAAACAAATAGTCGATGATGATATTTATAAGAAAATACCGAGACAAGACGTCGATAAGCCACCCTATTAGATAAGACCTATCCGTCACCGTCATTTTGAATGTGAAACGCTCATAATCATAAGTCGTATGATAATTACCATCCTAAAACGATTCGATTTTCATTCAACATGCACAACAGCACCACGTGTTTTTAATAATATGTATTTTGACTAATCGTAAGCACGTGAAAGTACGGGAGCATTATAATATACTAATTACAATATTACTATTACGTATATATATTTTTTTAAAAAATACAAAAAACAACCAACACTATAGAATGATGAACGATTAGGTCATATCATATAACAGTAATTAAAAATAATGAACACACGATTTGGCCGACACATAGCAAACATGTGTCGGAAGTATGCATCTAAAAGTGAATAATTAAAATAAAAATAAATGTATTTAAGTTTTAAGTTATTAAGTTGTATAAATGACATATTTATTGTATTAGTTTTAAATAGATAGTCATCAATCTAATCTATAATATGCACCGCCATCCTGCAACGATTATATCATCGAAAATGGTGAAAAAATATACACACGTACAAAATTTATTAACGTGTTTCCTGGTAGGACTCTTTATAGCGATTAATAAAATAATATATTTATCCACTGAATACGTTTCGTTAACACCATATATATATATGGTGTACTAATATATATAGTATACTAATATACTATACATATTCTACTGACGTGCACAAATCTATCGATTACATGTAATCCGTAAGCGAAAATTCGAATAGGCGTGTCGGATTAAGGGTGAAAAAATTCGAACGAGTACTGTGAGGGGTAAATTCGGGTTTTTAACGAGTTTCGGCACAATGAGGAAAACCTGGCGAAAGGCTGATAAAAAAAAAAAATCGGATTTTTACGTTCTTTTATATGTAGTATGTATCACGCATCAGCGGCGTACACACGCGAGGAGAAGAGGAACGCGAAGATTATCCTTTTTGTTCAACGAAGGGGATGGATGAAGCACGATCGGAGTGAACCAGAAAGTAGAGAAAAAAAAGTAACGAACAAATTGGTGCGGATTATTAAAACTTATTTTAATGAACTCGTAAACACCTGATCCCTAAATAAAATAAAAAAAAACCTTTCGTACACAAAAGAAAGTCACTTCCGGCCAAAAAATGTACAAAACACTGCGCATAATATTTTCCATCGTCGTGTCGCAACCGGCGGCGGCGTGATCGCATGCACTTGCAGCTGTCTTCCCGTTACGAAATTACCAGATGGCCATGGTGGAATTTTATTTTTTATTCTTCTTCTTACCATTCAAATATTTTTAATAAGATGATTTAAATAAACAGATACGTATATAATATGATAAACATATTATATTAATGAACGCGTGTACGAACCGAGAGAACTGAGCTATGCCGCGAATGGATTTCAATGACTTTGCTGATACACATAACGATATAATAATAATAATAATTATGACCGGAGTAGGAAGAATATAATATAATTCTAGTGCTGCAGATAAGACGACGGGCATGTGCATGGCGCTTTTTTTTTTTTTTTTTGAATCGTCCAAAACAAGGCGTTATCTTTGTGTAGACGCCAATATTATATGAACGAACATCGTATATGCGGTCAGGAGAAAATAATCGAAGGAAAAAAATTAAATATAATATATAGAACACAAGCTGCGACGCATAAGCTAAACGACAGCGGCAATAATCTTGCTTACTAAAGAGTAAAGCCCCATGGGTTTTTAATTTTTTTTTTCTCTCTCTCGATTCTGTGCACAGTGTACACGTATATACGCACAACAACAATCGTCGTTTATTGTGCGTGTGTGTGATACAACCAACGATGTCGAAAAAAACCGTACCAAACAAAAAAGCTATGTTATCATTATATAATAAATGGATGGCAGTTGTAATAAAAATAAATGAAGGCGAAATACTATATGCAGTGGTCAGGTGACTGAAAGGTAAATAATATAGTTAGAATAAAAATATTTGAAATCAATGTTTTCGAAAAACGAATCAGAACGAAGGAAAATGGATTAACCTCAACATGTGTAAAGATAGTTTACGTTGTTATACACGAGCACCTAATCATATCGTAATCAGTTTGTTCAAACCGCATTCTAGAAAAACTATTGATTTTAGCAATATTAATTTAATATTAAAAGTTAAAATGGTTATAATAATACGAACCAATATTCCAATAGTATGCAGTATATTGTTTATGTAGTTTTTAGACAACAAAATAACCAATATAACTTAATCGAAATTTGTATAATTCTTAAAATTCAATCTACTTCGTTCGTGTTAACGATATTTGTTTTGTATATACTACAACAATAAACCTTTAAAAGAATACTTGTTGGGACATTTGAAAAAAAATCCCGTAGTATGCACAAACTGGACAACAAAATATAAACACATATCACGGCAAACTCGGTACATTCCTTCGCTTCGCTCAAAATCTAAAAATTTAAATCATTATAATATGCTATAAATAATGAGTACGTATAAGAATACTCAAGAAGCCTCTAGAGCGTGCTGTATATGTTTTACGGTACATGCATACGCACACACACACACAAACACACACACCTTGAAATGTACGGGCATTGATTAATACTTGGATAGAATGTGTGTATTCTGTGTGACTGTATGGCAATGTAAATAATAATTTATTATTAAATTGATATTTTGTAACATAACCCGTTACCTGCAACTACTACTACACTACTATAGTACTACAACTATACTATACAGAACAACCGCGTTACTGTTGTTTTTTTTTTTTTTTTTTAAGAGACGGTAATATCGTTTTTCAAAGTCCTTGAATATCCTGTTGTCTAATTATAAATACACCGTATTAAAGGACGACAACCGAGGATAGATCCGTTTGTTCGAACGAATTACAATACATAGGTATTCGCGTAACACAACAAATTTGTTTTCACTTTTAAGCCAAAAGCTCCGCAGGCGGTATTTTATTATATATTTTTTCTTTACCTAATTATAGTTATTACTTGGTTATCGTGTGCGTGGTTAATATTTACAGGTTAAGCGTACACTATTATTGAATTACTAGTTTTTTTATATTTTTATTTTTACAACTGCTATAAAAACAAACGGTTATATCTTTTTTCCATTATATTATAACACGTGTTACTCAAACACTTCGTAAATTGGTCATTTAATCGACGGTAAAAGACGTCCGGGTACGAAAAATGTAAGCAAAAATAAATTATCATTACCTATAAAGAATAGCGGACTTTTTTCTTTTGTGCCAAATAATGTGATGTAGAAATTTCATAGAATTATTACAAGTTACTGTTAACTCTCCAGTCATATAATACTATAATACGTATATACGCATCACAGCAACTTAAGAGACGAGAAGAAATTAGAAGAAGGGTGATTTTTTTTTTTTTTTGCAATGATTCTACGAGTATTTTTTCTTTCTTTCAAACGATAATTTAATGAATGTACATTATCATCATAAACGTAGCAAGTGAACGGAAACAAAGGGACTCGCGGGATTTAGAGGGATTCGCATGCAGATTTGACGACGGTCGTTACCGAATTATTGTTTTAATCTTCAGCAGCAAACAATTGGCTTTGTAACGTAAAAGAAAATAATATAATAACGAGGAAAAAAAAAATTAAGAAAATAATCGAATCCGCGAGAAGAGTATACTATATAATCGTATAACCGTTGCCGTACAGGGTAGCGTGGAGGAGATGGTAGCGCTCAGTTAATTTTTATGATTCCCGGTATAATATCTTGGTGTCTGGAATTAAAAACGGTGTTTTATACAATTAAAACCGACCCCTCTTTGCGCACAAGACGAACCCCTTCAAAAAGTAAGAAAATAAAAAACAGCCGCTGAAGACGACGCGACGTCATCATAAAACCCCGAAAAGTTAAAACGACGAAGCAACAATTAAGATTTTGATGAGGCGGCGGCAGAGGCGACTTAACGACCGTAAACGAGTCTCATATATACATATACTTCTGCCGATGCTGGTGCAGCTTTTAGACCGGTGCAATTAAAGAAAAACGGTTTAGTCCAAATTGTCACATTCCGCCGACGCGACAAACGGTCCGAGAAATTTGTCGATAAAATCTTTTTCGCTACACTCTCCAAGTATATATATATATATATTATAATATAATATAGGTACGCCCACTCGTTCGCGCTGCAAGAGGATGGGAGACCGGGATAATAACGATAGTAATAACACCAGAACTACTCGAATATAATATGCGCGACGTTTTAAACGCACGCGTTAAAACAGATTATTATAACAATCGGTTTTCAGAGTGCACGGAACCACCAACTCCACCGTCGACGTTTTCCACAAACACACACACACACACACTACACAGTGAAATACTCGAATTTCAAACAAATAAATAATAATAATAATAATACCGCGGTACCGGCACATATTATATAAGGTTGTACATGCTCTGCTTTTATATTTTAAAATCGTTGACAATATTATGTATCAATGATATGCATGTACATCAATATCAGACCTATATATAATATATAAAACGCATCGATTAAATAATATTCACGGTTCATTCATTGAGTTCTCTTTTGTAAATAATATAATTACGAAGCGATCTATAAACACGCCAATATAACAATATTATATTATAGTCGTGACATGGTCGAAATTTAGTTTACTCAATATTATTTATAACATATATTATAAAATCGAAACAGTTTTATTAACACCATTAACGGTTTTTGCTCCCACTGGAAATCGCACAGAAAACGTATTCTGATATAATATGCCCGTCCACGCAGTATGTTATACAACAGTCGATTATAATTTGCTGACTATAAATTATATTAAAATCAAGCACACATACTATATGTTGAATGTACCGTCCTCCGAAAAATAATTCCATTCCGTTACAAGTAGGTTAGACGCATGTTAAAAAAAATTATAGCCCACATTCGCGTAGATAAATGTACGTATTGTGTTAACGAACACTGTTCAGGGACACATTGGATATAATATTATCACGTAAATCACGCGATCCGATGTACCGACGATCTTTTGACGTCCAAAGGCCCGCAATTCACGCATTCCATGCAGATTTTTTGGTTAATTTTTGTGCGCATATTATAATATTGGCACACACACACACACACACACATACACACACACACCGGTTCAGCGTATCACAGTAGATATACGTTGAAAAAACTTCCAGGGTGAAATTTTTTTCCGAAATCCTGTACGCAAAACGGAATCTCGGTCACAGACGTTTTATTATTGCGTTTCGCGCGGACGACGAAGGTTATATATACACGTTGTCGTCTCGTAAATAAATTACACACGTGGTGTCAACTAAATAATATTATATGATACAATATAAACAACACAGTCGACTCTTAATGTTCGTGATTAACACGCTGCACGTAGACGGGGGGGGGGGGGAAATCTTGGTTCGAAAAATTAAAAACAAAAAAAGACGATTTGAAGACATTCATCTGGTGCCATTATTAATATGTGACCGCGGTACTGCAACACGAATACCTACATCAAAATAAACGCGAACCATTATCGCCGGCTGCTGCTATATTGAGTGCATGCTGAGAAATAATAAAATCATTCAAAAATATCGAAATACATTATACATAATATGTACTGGCCGAACATGTATGCATTGGTAAATATTACGTGAATATATTACGAGTATATATTCGCACCATTATATTATTATAAAGTGTACACGTACACAACTTGCACTGTTGTAACGCAATCGATATTTTTTCTTTTTCGACAACACAAAAGAGTATATTATGTTATATGCCAAATACCTGAAGGTATTTAGTGAATATTAAGGCGTGTGCGTGCGTCGAAGAAAGACGGCGGCGGCAGGGGTGACCACTGATTGCGCGAGACTCGAACGTTTGTTTATATTTGTTAACAAGTTTTTTCTCTTCCAAGCGTGTGTATTTATTTATGTGTACATCGAGTTAAAACGTAAAATGACTATTATATCTTACATTTGCTTATAGGTATAGTAATTATATTTGTTATTAATTTATAAACGTGTTATGCAAAATCCAAAGAGACAAACTACAAATTATACGACGACGAACGTCACATATAATGAACACTCACGCATTACTATTATTTATTACCGGGTAGGTACACGTATATTATATACACATAAATATCGGACGAAAACCCATCAACGAGTGTCGACAAGGAATCGAACATTACTATAACTAGTATAACTATACACAAACAAAACATAAATAGGAATAAAATCGCGTACGACTTGTTATCATTGGCGAGTATATAATATAAAGCCAAACCGAAAACTGAATCCTAAACTGCAGAAGGACTTTTCACACGATTAATCACTCGCCGAAAACGCATGCCCCGCCGCCGTCCACGATCGAATAAAAACAACAGTATAATAATAACGCATATAATAGCGTACTTAACACCGCTATTAGCCCACAACTATTACATGCTATACTGCCGAATATTGGCGTTTTTTACTTTATTTTTTTATTCGTTTGTCGTCATTTCTCAAGTCCCTCTCGGTTGCCTGCATGGCATATGTGTAATAATAATATACAGTACCAGAGAGCACTCGTGGGAACGCGCGACACATATTTTAACATCGCAGTGCACATATGCGGTAGCCGTAGCCCGGTCTCCAGCACGTACATGATATAAATTAAACCTCGTCACCGTCGCACATAAGAGTACAATGAGGGGGTCAAGCGATAGGTTTTGTCGAATTTTTCTTACGGCCATTCCATATTCCTCTTCTCGTGTCCCATATGAAAACAACGATGATGATAATAATAATAATAATAATAATAATAATAATAATAATAATAATAACACGCGCACCACGTGCGTCCCTCAGCCGTATAGTTTCCGTCAAAAATAATAAAATCTCTGGTTATTGTTGTTTGTTTTTAATAACACGAAAGAAACGCACGTCCACCACCCTTTCATGACTATAATAAAAGCAACTTCACCCCCAGCCAATAGACACTGCACGCTTGCCGTATAATCCGACGACGCCAGCCGGTTCACCGAGATTTGTACGTATAGTCGGTGATGCAGCGGACGAGGAGTAACACTGAGAACACTGAGAACTGAGTGGTAGTAGCTATATTATTATTATTATTATGTATGCTTCTGGATAATGAGGAGTGTGGAGAGGAAAAACTCATATGGCACGAAATGATCGTAAACACGAACACCGAATACGAAATTCACGCGATTCATTTTCCGTGCGCAGTCCTAGGCTCAAACAATAACGGTTCACAAAAGTTCGTCCAAAAATAAAGAAAATTATTTAAACTGAATATAAATATTTAAACCAAATCCTATAGTCGCACTTTTACTATTGATAAACCATAGACGAATAATGATAAAAAACGTATAACTATACGGACACGTGGCAACTTAAATGCACGTACACTGCGTTATTTACCTGTATACGATTGGCCATGTTAAATCATTAACATTTAAAGTTTATATTGTATGAGAGAAAAAAACCAGTCAAAAAATATAATAATAGTAATAATAATAATAATAATAATAATATAACACCAACTCCACGACGTAATGACAATAAAGTCAAAAAGGTACATATAATGTCAATATTGTATAATATATCGTGTGTTAATTATATATTTACACGCCTAATAAAAATAATAATAATATCGAGTACAAAATTATTTACATTCCGAACGATTTTCGAACGATGACGACGGTATAAATGTATCAATTTTTGTTCTCATGCACACACAGGGATACATTGCACTACAAAATAGTCAAAACCGTCTCTTCGACGTAATATGTACACTGTATAGTTGTTTTCTACACGGTTATGTACTTAATTGATATCCGCTGCACTTTTAACACTGTGGAAAGTACTTGACAGAGACATAGTAAATAAAAAAATATAATGAAGTATATAAAGTCCATTAGCAATACGCGCGTACATTGTTTTAATCCATTTGAAGTACCACTCCTATTCTTAGCTATTACCTACCGAAGAATTATTTATAAAATTTGAGTACACTGTAAATAGTAATCAGCGGTATATGCGCTGAGTAATAAAGTTGCAAGGCAAGTCGCTATACCACGTAGCGTGATATACAGGTACGAAGTAAATGAAAACACTTTTTAAAATTAAATACGCGATTTTATTCTGGAAACCGATTAAAATTCAATTATAACTCAATTAAACCATTTAAAAACACAGCAGTACAATTATGTATTATTGCTGCTTGCTTTTGAAAGACACACAATTTGCAAAAAACTAACCCTTCCTCCTGTCGCCTCAAATAACGTATTCTCCAACAGCGTGAAATCCATATTATATTGTTTCAAAGAAAACATTATCCTTCACCTGCACGAGAAACTGGTTTTGACGACGTCGCCTGTAGAGTAGTGCGGTGGTGGTCATTGGAGTCGACGTTTTCGGATACCACCTACCTGGTGGTAATAAACTGCGAACAAAAGCTTTCGGTCCGGATGAACCGGTTTCGGTATGACATGGACCGCGCGAAATTCGCCAAAATCGATCAACAAGAAATTTCGTCCGATCAGGTTACCAGAATTGACCGGAAAAAAAAAGCCTAATAATAAACCGGTCTCTGTCGACGACGATAATAACGATAGTGGGCGTAAACAGGTCGTGCGTATGTTCCATACATATATATATAAAAAAAAAAAAAAAAACAAAACAAAATCAAAAAACCGCCAACACCGCCGTTGCGTATATAAGGTTTCCACACAGCGTCCATAAAAAAATGGGGCGGGACATTATGTGCAAAATGTATATTGTGTGGAAGTTATACGTACGTGTGATACTCTTGCAGTGTTCAGCGATGTACAATGTATATTTGAATACAATAGTTACGAAAGTCAGAAAACGATTTTTCAATATTTTTTTTTTTTGAAAAAAACACGTAGGGAGTTATCACATATAATATAATATGCGAGTACTTTATAACTTATAATCGTGGGCTATCAGCAGTATGTAATAAATATATGTATAGGATCGAAATACGACCTAGCAGCATTAACCACATATAGGCACACTCGAAACAACGAAACTTACCCCTAAGTATACTGATAAGAAGTTTTCAACAGGTGCGCAAAAAGCGCTTTATATTACAAGACCGATAAATACCGTGACATGTGGGTGATAAAATATCATATTTATGCACCAAATTAAATATCCTTGCGCGCGCTGTTGAACGAAAAAACGAAATAAATAAATTAAACGGATTACCAAAATATCGGTAAGCATTCCGCTGCTGCAGCACGTTTCGAACATCCAATTATCTTTTTATACGCGCATTATATGCGCGCAAACGATATGGCTTTCGAACGAACGTCTGGCATATATCCTAATGTAAATACGAAAACATTTGAAAGTACGACACGTACCACTCTGTATAATACTGCACGACGTGTATGTCCTCCCCCCTCTTTCATTCCCCTGCAATTCTCACTCTTTTTCTCTTCTCTGCAGTCTGCGTATACTTCGCAAAAGCGCATTCAGAAACGATTGGCACGTCTTCAATTTTCCGTAACCACTTATTATTGTCGTCGACACGCTATTCGCACGGAAGGCAATTCTCGGGGAAAAAACGAGATAAATAATAATAATAATAAAACGACGAAGCTATTTTTGCAACGATGGTCCGACCACCACTATTATATAGTAAACACAAAACGCACATATTCGCTAAACACATGTGATCGCTCCAAATAGTATTCGATCCTAATACCGCGTATAATGCATTTATTTTTTATACATTAAAGGGGAAAAGAAGTACAACACTTGCTATATGCGCGCTTGTGTGAAGGGGCTCTATGTATAATACATAAAAAGTGTATAGCGTGCGTATATGTATATCGGAGGACAATGCGAAAAATAAAAAATAAAATTCGTTTCTCGGGTGTGCGACGCGCGTTTTAAACGCACTCAAAAAGTCAAGACCCGGTGCGCGATCATTAAATTTGAACAGGAAGGCGATTTCCCCTGAATGATATATAAATGTATGAATTTCGTGGTATATACGTAAGTATATATGTGTATACTATTCAAAAGATCCATACAACTGAAAAAATGCCGTCTTGCGACCCCGCGACCTATTGCGAGCGGTATGGTGATGACGACTGTGGGCGAGGAGAAAACTTTCTTTGGAATTCTTTCTCGCTTCCGTGAGGCACCCTTTGCCACAAAGTAAGAACGGGGGAGAGTGGGTCGGTTTTTAATGTTGACACGCTCTCTTGGTAGAAAGTGTAGACGTTTTTTTATTTTTTATATAATATACACATGGAAATGAAGACGTATATAACCCGCGGGTTGAAAAAAAAAACTGTACATAAAAAAAGTGTTCACGCATATATCTGCAGATGATGATTTTTCACAGCGGTGACAAATATTTGTTTATATACAAACGTTAGAAATGTGACATGGCCAGATTGAAATCTGCGTCATGTATACGGAATACACGGATTTATTCACAAACCACCCTTAGGGCGGTTAGTGAAAAAGAAGTGGTAATAAGGAGGATTCGTTTGGAAAGAATCTTTCGTACGAATAAAAATTTGACTATATAGAGTGCAAATGTCTGACACTATTCGATTCATTTTCCTGATTCCGGCATACACTGTCTCCGACTGTTCTATTAACTATCATAATGTATTGCTGTTGGTTCCACGATAGCTCCAATATATACATTGCATGTGCATGAGACTAATAATATTGAAAATCTCACTGCATTTAACAGTAACACGGTGTAATAACAATACGCCACGATAACGATTTCTATTTCAAAATATCGTTAATTAAATATCATGTCACGCGACGTGGAACGAGGGATTGACAACAGTCACACGTCCTCAGACACATGTACACCTATTATTATAATACAATGCTAAATCATATATACAGGTGGCATTTTCCAATCGCGTTGGTTTACATATGCGCCGTCGTTAATGCATAAGCACACCATTGTTTTTTCACAGCCGGTCATGAATACTATTTAATGTACGTGCTCGATCGAGGGTGAAAAAATTTAAAACTCACAGAAGGACCTGCCGAAATTTTAACAGAACTTTCATTCTAAAATTATATTTTTAAACAACATGTTATGAAAATTCGCAGTGAAACCAATGAAAATAAAACATCGTTTTTTAGTAAGCCTGATAGAAATGTACGATAAAAACACCATCTAGTTGTTAATTATTTAATTTTAAATATTTGCATTCAGTGTGTACACAATCAGTTAACACTTTTTTCTTATATTATAATTTATGGGTAACATACCACGTTTATTTACAACACGAAACGATGTTTATCAGCGGCACCAAGTTTGTTTAAAAATTATTAAAAATATAAAAAAAAAAATGCAGATAGGTAACAACTATAATTAACTATGTCTTATGTACCTTAATCATAATAATATTATATAACACTTCATCATAATTCATAATACAGACGTAAAACATTAATCAAACTCTAAAATCTAATAAATTAGATATCATCAATAATTGTAAACAGTGTACTTTCAAAATAACATCATTCACTTAATGGATCATTATTATTATACTATTCAAACGACGCGGCGGACGTATAATAGTGAGTTTGCACACACGAAAAACATTCAACGTCGATATTATAAGTTCACGCTGAAACATTTTGCGTTTGATATGCGTAAACGAAATATTATACCGTACGTGAACACAATAATGACATTATTATTTGGTATCAACGTTATAATATTACTGTTCATGAATACTCAATAACAACAGTCCTGCGAGATTCAAAGGAGTGGGTGGGTAGGCAAAACTGGGACGTGTGCGGCTAGTCATAATTTTATAACAACGATGATACTGTAATGTTCAAAAAAGTTACATTGACGACTTTCGATTCGTATTACTGCAATTTATCAAGGCAACCATGTCACACACATATTTTAAAGAAATTAAAGCTTGTAGGCATGGTGAAATTTCGAATATTTAAACCAAAAACGATTCGTTCCCGCCAGAGAAACGAGAACAAAACTCTTTTTCGTAAAACACATATAGGTTAAGTATACTGGTGTAAAAAAATCGAAAAACGACCACTCCCATTGTTTCGCATTGATAAGGAACTTCTAGACGCGCGACTTTATCGCACCCGAAATTATACCAAATATACGATCGGTTTTCAAAAAAACCAAATAATACGCATGCGGATTCCTCGATTCAATCGTTGGAATCTAAAACGAATGAGCGACGAATAGGTAGCGAGGGGAAGATGATGGTCGAAAACGAAAAAAAATCTCCACGGCACAGAAACGAATGATGAAAACGAAGAGCATTGCAGCAGAGGCAGATAAAAAAGGCAAAACCACGACCGGGCGGCACAGTGTCGGGCGTGTGGGTCACGTGGCCCCGGAACGAGACGAGAAATGCTGCCGTGCATTTCGCGTGCAACCCCGAAATGTGCGTAAGGGAAAAAAGTAGTTTCGCCGGCGCCGGCGACAACCGCAGCGCGCACGCGATCGATAACGCACGACCCATAAGCGAGAGTGAACGCGGGTGGGAACGCGAATGCACGTTGGTATATACACGGACGAACACACACACACACACACACACATACACACTCATACACAACGTCGATCCTTCCCGACCTGCGTGCGCTTACGAAAACGCAAAAAAACGTACGAAAAATACCAAGGGCGATGCGCGATGCGACTGTAGATTATTCGGAAAACACAAATATTAAATATTTTCGCCAACGCGAAAATGCACGAGTTCGACGCAGATGGAGAGTAATACAATAAAGGATTTATTTACGTACACGATACTAAAAAAATAAACCGGGATAAATAGGCGATGACGAATTACATAATATATAATGCACCGTTTTAAGCCGAATTTCGGTGGCAATCGAAGCAGTCGCCGTTTTTAAGGAAAAGTGTGAAAGGAAACGTGTTAAAAAACAACGGACAACGCGATACGTCGTGTACACGATTTGATGATATTTACAGCCGAGCAGAAGAGTGGGCAGAATTATATATTATTACGTCCATGGAAAAGAAAACGTGGTTGTTTTGACGGCCGAAAACCCGAAGGAATACGTTTTCCGGGTTACCGCCGCCGCCGCCGCCGCAACCGTCTGTCTCCCCCTAACCTGCCTTAATACGATGTTGGCGGCGACTGTCTCGACGGAGCTAATGGGGACGACACACAGTACACGGACCCTCCGAAAACGACGACCCGGTGCCGAAAATACATTCTCCAAAGGGGAAATAAAACGAACCGTTCGAGTAGACAGACGGGCGAACGACTTGCGATAATCCGCGAGAACATCATACGATGCGGTATTATGTGTGTCATAGCGTCGGATAGTTGTTGGACAGGCCTTAATCCGACCCCGACTGCACATATTGGAACCGTTTCGGATTTCAATCGACTCCCAGACTAAACACGGTATACGTATATGCGACGATCATGGAGAAACGCCAAATCCATATTAATTCGTGTACCCGGCGCGCGACGTGACTATATAATAATATATTATTTTGTACACAATATGCACGCACGCGCGGCGCAATGCAAATCTTTGTTTCAATAGTTTTAATGCGGTATATTAACGTACATTATAATTGTTGTTCACGCGCACAGCTACGCTCTATATATATATATATATATATTATGTGTACATATACATACAGCCGCACCTATATTCGTCGTGTCGGTTTAGCCGTATACGTAAGTACCTGTACATATTATATTGTACCGCGCATATGACCGTCCCAAGGTCCTCGGAAACGACTTCGCGACAACGACGATATTAAAATTAAGTATACTGATTTCGCCGACCCGGTGCACGAAATGGTCGCGCGTCGCGGATGCACCCCGTGGCGGGGTGAGCGGGACGCGGATCGGGAATTCGGGCGAGGCGCCGCCGCCGAAAATTGCAAACCCCCGCCCGCCGTCACTCACGCACCGTCAGAGCCAATTTTCCGGGCGCAGAGAGATGCAACCGACGGACCGCGCGCACGCGTGTGTGTATTCGTAGCGTTTAGAGAGGCATCGTGCGCCGGTGGGTCGGAGAAGGGACGCCGCCGCTATTGATCGCGAACGTGCAACGTCGGCGGCGGGTCGACGGGTGTTGGCGCACTTTATCGCAGCGCGGTGGCGGCAGGAACGCTCAACCGGCAGACAAGTGCGTGGGACCGGCGGCGTCGGCGTCGGCGGCGGTTTCGATGCACATTTCACTCGCGCAGTAGGGTGGAAAAAAAAATACGACCGTCCGGCCGGCGACGATCAATAATTTGGTCATAGCAGCGCGGTGGTGCAACGGGGAAAACGCGTGGAGAGAGAGAGAGAGAGAGAGAGAGAGAGATAGCTGTTCAATTTTTTAAATTGTAAGGGAGGGGTTGTGGAATATTTCAGAGGCAAGAGGGTAAAATATCCGAAATACCTCGTCAACGCCGTGTAACCGTGACCGATCGCCAACCCCCCCCCGCATCTCCACTACCAGAGTGGCGTACTCGATTGTAATGGCAGAGGAGTGATAGATGAGTAGAGGGATGGGAGCGGAAGAGTTATGTGTCATTGGTGTGACGTGGCGGAGAAGAGAGGGAAAAAGTTGCCGAAGGGTATATAATGAAATGAGAGATATTTTTATTTTTTTTTTAAACCAGCCCAAAACTCCGAACCAGCAATATACACAGGGCGGTCGGGCTGTGGTCGGGTGGTCTGCGGTGGCGGGTGGTGCGCACGCGCGCGCGTGGGGGGAATTTTTCCGTTCGACGGAGGGGGGAGCGGTTCGCGGGCGCACGGGGGACGGTCGCTTTTCGCGGTTGGCGCGACCTGGGCGGGGGGCGGGCGGGCAAGCGCGAGAGCTTTGGGCACTCAACACGCAACTCTCCGTGGCAGCCGGGGGGGTCAGCGGGCGGTACCCTAAACGCCCGGTTGGGCGGCGGCTAGTCCACATCGAAAAACGGTGGCGTGAACTACGCGCGCGCCGGCGCATTTACCGCCACCGCCTATGTACGTTGCCAACCGTAAGAATAACGCCGAGAGAAAACAATTTAGAACATATTGTGAAAAACTCGAGCGTTTTAAAAAATTAAATAAAAAAAAAAAACAGCGTACACTCTTGATTTCGAAAATCGATTTTGAACCCAAGACGCCGTAGACGACCCCCGTATAGCACACGGATATTCCGCGGATAAAATTATGTCAATCTTACGCGACAAACGGTCAACTACGTTACGATTGGTAGTGGTACTAATAATAATAATAATTTCAAACAATAAAGTAATGAATAAAATAATATTTCGCTATCGATTAACACGCAAGAAACGTACATACGAAAATATAGTATAAACACGACGGCGATGGGAGAGGCTTTATATTATTTCTGACCTTCGTTTTGTTCTCGTTTGGCATATACACACACACACACGAACCTCTATATCGATTTGCACGAGACACGTGAAGGAGTGTTGCGTCTATGAACTGAAAATAGAATACATAATAAAACACCGCAAGCGCACGAACGCACGCACATACACGTACAATAATTAGCCTTTTATTATTATTATTATTATTATTATTTCACGCAATCGAAAATTCGTTTTTGTCGAAATCTAAAGTGGTCCGCCGGTGGTCACGTACATACGCAGCATAAACCGAGACAATAGACGAGAATGTCATGTTACTTATTATACTCGTATATGTTATAATACGGAATACATTATACGTTATACGTAGTACTATAAAAGGCGGAGCGCGCAGTGAGAGATTGCTGTTATATTTATACACATTAATTATTATTTAGCAATGTCGTGCACGCGACAATCGACTACGGCGCCAATTCCGTACACCACCACCTGTGATTATATTATACTTTCACTGCGAAATTTGTTCGATTACCTCTGAGGAGGGGCATGCACCCAGAATAATATCGTCATGTGGTCATATGGACTGAATCAAGTCCGCGTGTATTGTGTGGTAAACGCGGCGACACGGAGACAAGTGCGTAGACGTTGTGTGTTGTTAGATGATATTATTTTCTCAGAATGATTCTGTTCTAATGGGTCATTGTCAATTTGACCTACACACGCACACGTACGACAGCAGACACCCACCGAAACGCAAGTCACGTCACCCAATTAGAAGAGTAGTGTATTATTATACTGTTTTAAATAATAAAACTACCAGTCCAAATAGAACAATAAAGTCGACCAATTAAATATATAGGTACTTAGCGACGAGTCATAATATGACTGCGAGACGTTGAATTCGAAAATTAAATACGGTTCTTGAGTAATGAGAAAATAAAAATAAAAACATTGGGCAACTACAGTACAATATTTATTCGGGAAAACTCAACATTGTCTCATTAAAAACTTAGTATTCGTGGGTACCTATAGTATCGATTATTTTTCTAATTTATTGATTTCTATGTGTGTCCTTGACCATCGACCTTGCAGAAAGCGAATTTACAAAATCAGAAAAAATACCATCGGAAATTTTGAATAAAAAATTATTTACAGTTAATATTCATTTCAAGTTAAATATTAAAAACGCTATAAATTAAATTTTTTTAATTCTATATTTTGAAATCTACGAAATTCGGTATTTGATAAAAACGTTCAAAACCCACAACTACTTCCGTTACAAGATTACAAATATAATCTAAAAACGTTTTAATTTACATACTTGTAGCTTATATGTCATATTGTAGTAAGTACCTATCAATAAAATACATAAAAAAAAAAATTACAAAATCATATGAGTAAACTGTTAAGTATGCAAGATTCGAACTTAAATCAGCTCACACACACACACACACACACACACACACACACACACACACACACACACACACACACACACACACATACTCACCCACACTAGGTATATAATTTGTCTAATTTAATTGATAATCGTTAGAAATATGTAGACGGTACCTATATAATATAATATTGGAGGTAACTACATCAAAAAGACCACCTTCGACAGGAAAAATTAAAACTCGAAATATTCGGTATAGGTATTGAGCAATTGATAACATATAATGCAGTAATATAAAATAGGTAAGCACACTATAGAAGTATAATACCGTCGGTATAATAATTAATAATATACTGTGCAAGTAAATCACAGTACAAAACATTAAACAGCGTATTCACCGTTGTAATGGTTTTAGAATTTCGAAGGCGATTGTTTCAGAAACACTAGATCAATTATATTACTCAGAATATTACTACTTGTCTTTAGTGAAATAATAATTACGATTGTTGAAACCATAATGGACAGGAAATGTTGAAAAAAAACAATCTTTACATACATCCTGTGCAGAGGATTACGACGTGTACTTAAATAAATTATTCTATAAATACGAGTGACCTTGAGTACATTTTTTATCAATTTGTTCCTCGAGTAGGTGGTGGTGGCGGTATCGGTAGCGGTGCAGTCTCGCAAATAATACAATGCGATTGATGCGGTCAACAGTAAAATGTCCGCCGTGTAATATTTTATTATTATGACGGCGCGACCGAAATATAACATATTATTCTACTCTATGTTCGCCTAGCACAGTTAATATAACTCGCGCGGCCAATGACGGAACAAAAAATAAATAGGTAATGGTCAGTAATCAGTACAACGCAAATACAAACGATTTTAAATTAATCTCGTATCAACGCGTAACAAATACAATAGTATATACGATTTATTCCATGTTGTACGTACCTACGATGGTCGTCCATCAAAAAAGAAGACGGACAAAAGAGATTTAACATATTATATTGTACGGATCGATATTCGACACGTCCGAGACGTCAAGGATGTATACCGAGTTCATCGAGTGCAGCGATAGTAATTGCTGCGTACGGTATATACTAAGCGCGTATTGGGTAGTTGGTAGAAAACAAAACAGTGCACCGGAAACGATTCATCAACGGGAAGTAGTAAAAAGGAATAAGTATAGAAAAAAAAAAAACGATTCTGTGTCGCCTCCGCACCGCACTGCCATGTGCTCACCCCTGCGCGTACGGCTCGTTATGAAAATAAAAACTAGTCCGTCCACACTCTACATATAGAGAGATAATATAATAACAAAATACATAAAACTAAACCGTTATATACATTTATAATAATATCATTGTTTTTATTTACCTTTACGTGATAGGAGTTGAGCATGTTCCGAGGTAGCCGATTAAATGTACTGAAGTCGAGACGGCGACAAAATATTCCATTGCCATTCATGGACGATTGCCTGCTTGACAAAAACAAAACGACAATAGTATTATTATTAGTGAGAAAAAATTATATCATCATAATTTAATTTAGATTGTATTATACGCGGTGCGCGCTCGTTTCGACGACATGATAATATAGTACGTGTAACATACGTATAATATATAATATACGCGTGTAATATACTGCAATGTATTATGATAACGTGAAACGTACACAACGATGACTTGCGGTTATATTATATAGTCTCGATTACCACACCGCGGACATAGATCCCCGTAGCAAACGATAATAATAATAATAATAATAACAATGATGAAAAAAACAAAAAATCTAGAAAAAAAAGAAGCCTTAACCTAGCCCAACGGAGCGCCCGTTGTCAGGTGGGCGCGACCCGACCACCGGACGTGCGTTTTCGTTTTCATAGTCCACCCCGCCGCCGCCGCAGTGTTTATCACACGCATTGCGCCGCTGCAAGACCCTTCCTTGTTTAATTACCATAAGCATTATGTATATATATATATAATACGCCGTCGTTGTAAAAGTGACTATATTTACCTCGCACGAAAAAAATAAAATACTTTCTTCCGCGGCGGCGCACCGGTTTCGTCGGAACGAGTGTTTTATTATTAAAGACGTAAAAATAAACTCGCACCACACGCGCACAGACTACGACGACGACGATTCTTATCGGTCGCATTCGAGTGGGTTTGTTTCCCCGAGTCGCCGCGGAGTTCGGCGGCTGGTAGGTCAAGTCTCGTCGCAACACAAGACAGAACACGTATAATATTATAACATCGTGTGTACGCGCGAGGACCGAATCCGAAAACGAAATATTACAATATCATCCTACACCTACACAAAACACGGTTATGTGAAACGTGTAGTGGATGTAGTGGAATAAACAAGATAAAATTAATATTATAATATTATGTTTAATAACCACTACATGGCCTGCACGCGGACGCAAGTGCACACGCGTCGAAAACCGATCCTTCTCATGATAATATTATTTTATACAGTGAACGCGAAGGACCACCGGCGAAAACATAAAAAACTGAACGCAATGCAATAACGAAATATCATTGCAAATCTTAATGCGATGGATTTACGGTATTTCTTACCGAACCGCGCGAACGTATAAATTCGAAACGTAAATATTTGCGTACACCGAAATTATAGTGAAAAAAAATATACTTACCGATATATAATTTACAGCGAAAATATGAACAAACAAAATATATAGTGACGGTGGTGCACATTATTCACTTTCATTTTTTTAATGAACATAATATAATATAATAACAAATTGTTCATGATTTATTTTTGCAATCGTGGAGAATATAATATAATACACACGCATACGAATATAAAAGATTATCATGACGTTTGGATCGCGGACAAATTACAAAACGTATCAAAAGCGGAAAACAATTTCTTGCTTTATTCGAAACGCGCAACATTATATACATATATATTGACGACGCCATTACAACTGTCAATAATATTCTTATCATGAAAATTTTTTTCATAGAATTGTTTTTTTTCGTATGTACATATTATTACTTAATGAGATGTTAACCATCACAAAACTCAGACACCGTGCACCGTAAATTTATTATTTATTCAACAACACAGTAGTAAGAAGAAATGCGAAGCGAGGCACATCACAAAAACCGTCTTGGTACATAATCATGCATAGACGGGTGTGGTCAACGAAGAAGAGTTTATATTATTATTATCATTAATATTATTACGATTACATGAATATACGGATACTGAATATAGTGTATTATTATTATTATTATTATTATTATTATTATTATTATTATTATTATTATTATTATTATTAATTATGTTATTATAACTATTGTTGTATATTACATTATTATTACAGTCAGTCAGTCAATCGTTCTCTCGTTAATATTGATTTTGAAGTGCACTCCGTCGACTAAAATATATTATAATATCACGATCGAGGACTGCTACGCGGGCCGCACGATTATTGAACTAGGAATAATAATATTTGTGGATCGATCGAGTGAAGGCGAAGAAGAAGTTGAAGCCTTTTAAGGACGATTCACAATCGAGAGACACAAAATACAATACCCCGTTTGCGCCCAACCGAATGTAGATAATATAATATAGTAAAACAAATTTTTTATGAGCGTAATAATTTTAAGAGTTCCGTTCGTACAATTTAACATATATATTACAATGGGTAGTATATATGTCATAGTGATGGTGGTTCATGCGTCGTTATAATCGGCGTTTCAAGGAAGACGTATAATCATCGTTGTCGCTGCAGATATATCACATAGAGGTGATCGCAATATCTATTAGAACTTTTAGGATACCTCATTAATGAACCTTGAAATATGAAAATAATAAATGAGAAAAAATAATACACTTACAACTGAAGTGGGGGAGGGGGAAGAAATAGAAGGTTATACTTCCGTAATCAATAAAAACGTAGTACGAGAATGCACACGAGCAACACACGAGAAATGTGCTAATTATATTTACGGTTATATAGGAGAATACAGCAGAACGTGGTCGTCAACTTAAAAGAGTTGAGACAAATCTTGAAAGCGGTTTAAGTCCGAGATAATAAAATATTATACAAACAAAACAAGCACAATACATAATAACGCATATGACTATAATACTAACGTATCTGACCTAACGTTTAGGAATAAACGGATCTAAATTACAGCATGTAATCAGAGAAAAAGAAATTCTCTAGGGATTCATATATTATATTGTTATTATTATTATCATTATTATAACAAGGGTTTTAAAAACGTATGTACGGGCTGGGACATATAAAACCCTAACCTAGCCCAATCGCGACAGCCGACGTTTTGCGCAGTAGAAAAAAAAAATGTGTGTGCGGCCCGCTACAGTCGAATAACCGGATATGCATACATATACAGCTGCTGCTGTACAACCCTCGTGTGTGGAAAAAAACAACAATAACAACCCAGTGTTACCGGGGTGGTGGTACTATACAGGTAAAAACGTGCCGCGGAAGTTGAGAGAGAAAACTATTGCAGCAGATAACTCGAACTCGATTTTTAGATTAGTTACATAATCTATACGTATATGTTATGCGCACGCAAATATTTATGGAAAAACTATAAGGGATTATAAGTATTATTTGTCTGCGCCGCCGTCGCCGGCGTCAATCGATCATCGTCGTTTAATATTATTTCCCTCGGCCAAAACAACGCGACGCGGCAACACTGCACATATCGGTCCCTTGCACACTGACTGTTAGGGGTCGAGAAAGCGAACATATTATAATATATATGTACATGTATACATGTACGCGTTAAAAGCACGCAACGTTAGGCCGGATGAGTCACGTGGGTGGTTGCCAGCAAAGAACGTCCGACCGACGTCAGAAAAAAAAAAAGAAAAAAACGAGAAAAAAAACAACAACTGTACATACACCGATAACGCGACTAGATGCAACTATATGCATAATTATCGTAGGTCAAAAAAAAAAATATATATATATATACATAATAAGCGGTTTGTAACGCGTGAAAACACCGAGTGCGCGCGACTTGCACCGACTATTACCGTCGTTCTTTTCCCGGGTACATATACAGTCGTACACAATATTATTACGTAGTGGCGTGCACGCGGCGGAGACCACCTACTCACGTCGTTTCGCGCGCCAACCGAACCGTATACGAATTTGACATACACGATAGCTGCAGCGCACGCACATCTCGAATGCACATTGAACAATGACCATTATATGCGGTGCCTTAACACATCACGTATACCGCGAAAACAGGTTAATAAATCAACCTTCCTCCCCCCCCCACCAAACCAAAATTAACCCCCAAGGATATCGAGTTCTCGCGGGGTGCGTGCATCAGAAAAGGACAACGTAAGAAAAACGACTAAAATCTGAAGAGGTGTGACTATAATATATTATTATTATTTATACAGGGGTGTGCATGTAGTTGGTAATTCTATGTTATATGGAGCTTTGTGTATGGTTTAAATAGCTAAGTACGTGGACTCGAAAAATAAATTTATGTTTGTGAAAGTTAAATAGTAAATGAAACTCATTGTCACAAAACAATTATACTATAGAGTGGACGCAAAACGACGCTGAGAGCATACCTAAATAAATGAATTAAAAGATTACATCTTGATAATTGCATTCCAATGCGTTTACAATATAAATTTGGGTTGGAATAATAGTTCGTGTAAAAAACAAAAACTATTACAACTACCGATTAAACGAAGATAATCTCAACTAGATACGTGGGTAAATTATTACTGATAATTTTTTTTCCGTTTCAGTACTGTAATTTTTTTACGAAAAAACATGATACTTGGTTTTTTATCAATATTATTAATGCGGCATAACTATTAATTAAAAACATTATGACGCATATATGTTTTTCAATCGTTTCAAATTTTTTTTTATAGAGAGCGCAATAAAAGTTAGTGAACGTATTAATCGAATTCATACTATAATATGCATCACTTGAATAAATTAAATGCGAAAAAAAAAGTAACGAGAATGAGTCGAGATCAGAAGGTTAACCAAAGATAGTAATAAAAAGAGACACTTTATTATTAGTGTGAAAATATTGATGACCTAATCCGTCCTAACTAATCGATTATTTATGAATAAATCTTGACCAACTTCTATAGACCGACTGGTTTAACAGAACAAAACAGCTTAGTCGCGCACCACACTCGTGTATAAAATATAAATCATTGATTCTTCGAGTACTAAAAATATTACAAATAAGTGCCATTTTATATTTATGCACTTATGTAAGTCGTAATTCTGGTACTTATCCAACCGAATGCGTAATGGGCAGAGAGAGATAAAGAGATCAAGTCATTCGCAGTGGTCTCTAATAATATAATAACACTATATGTATCCATACATAATATGTACTGAAATTAAATGCAATATTTCAAATCGAAACTTTTAAACGAGTCTCCAAACGACCACGTCAAGGTGCACCATTGTAATAGAGCCGGGTAAGATGTACGAATGTACAAATGGAAAATTGACGATTTACCGAAAAAAAATTCCCGCGGAGAGGGGAATTATCCATTTTGAATGAAAACATCAAAATAATCACAACGGGCTTTTAATATAGTAGTTTTCCCATATGAATTATTATTTTATCCGACCAATCCGGATCCGAGAAACGTGATTTTGAACTATGACCAAAAATAAAAATAAAAATCTAGGCTTGCCCAACGCTCCGTCGTAAAAACCAGTAGGTACAGATTACATGGCCCCGGCATCGCTCGAAATCTAAATAATTCTATTATAATACACCTTGACGATCCGTCGTATAGATAAGATCGTGTGTATTTGGGAGTGTGTGAGTTCGGGTGACGACGAGATGTGGGTGAGTTCGAGGCCTAGTTCAATGTCGCTGTCGAATTCAGATTTTGTGCGGAGGTACTTATTATATAATCGGTCGAAACACGCGCGCGTAAACACACACACAAACATGCCTCGTTAAAATGATCGGTAGTACCGATGAGGAGACACGAGCTCGAAATAAAATACGGTGCGCGCCGAAAAGGTTAAAATTTGCATACGCGGTTCGGGGCCCCACGTGTGAAAGAACGTAGGCAACGAGAGCGAAGGCTACAAAGAAATGAACCTTGAAAAGAACTTAAAACACGACTGGAGCATTGGATGTTAATAATATTATTATTTCTGTCTTGGAACCACTCAAACATGATAATATATTATACATCTAGATACTTATAACACCGATAGTATTACACGTTCGCGATTTGTTGACAGTTACAACGTGTCGACAACACACGATAAGAGGAATCGTAAAGGGATTTCTACTGGGCAACGATACAAACTTCATGGCTAGCGAAATGTAACCGCAAAAACCCGACCGACCAATTTTCATAATGGGCTACTATTGACAAAATTTCAACCCAAGCAATCCTGATGAAAAATAAGTGTCATATACCTACGTAAAACGATGTGACGCGTATATTCGAATAACAAACTTATCTTAATCTTGATTTTCTAGTCAGATACGTCAGAGACAATAATAAATTTAGACATACAACGCCACTCTGGTCACCCTAAAAATTAGTGGAATATGGTTGGTTGGGGTTCGACTATATACGAATTCTATATCTTTGCCACCAGCGTACTTACAGGCGACTTTACTCGCACCCTGCGCATAATGAAGAATTTTAAACGAGAGAAATGAAAAACGAAAATTACACAATGGAACATGTTATAGTTTCAATTTATTTAGTGAACCTAGGGGATTTTGAGCCACCCAGTATACATTTGGGAGATGAAAATCACCGGCGGTACGCAGGTTCGTTTAATACACATTTTAAATGGCCAACGGATAACAAATAAAATAACGGATAACCTAAAAAACAAGTAAATGAAGTTTGGGAAGAATAAAATCGAATAAACAATATAAACACTAGCCGATACAACACACACACACACACACAAACGGCAGTCAAGGACAGCCGGTTGGCGGAACTGCATTGTCTGTCGCGCGACTTGATTCGAGGAAAACAACATACGCATTCGGTGTCTGTGTATACCATAGTGTACAATATATAACCCACGACGTAGGACCATAACAGCGTCATAATACGAGAAGGAAACGGGTAGTCTTTTCTGCCCGCTGTAACGGGAATGTACAGTACAAGAATGGTATATCAATGAATGGCCACGTAGTGCTATTAGTAGAACTTATTATATGGTATCATGAGTGGGGTGGTAGTAAAGGGTACAGTGGTAGTGGTGGCGGCTGTCGTTTGTAGTTTGAAGCCATTTTTCCTAAAATAAAACTAGACCGCTACAACTGCTGCAGGAACACGATAGTGACAAGACGGCGAGACGTGAATAAAATATATATGTATATTATACGTAGGTACACGTGAATCTATTATTGTATTATAATGTATGAAGGCTGATAATGAACAACTACGATTGTCGCCAGAGCGAGGATATTATATTATTTATATTGTCGGTATATAAAATCGGGCCCGCCTGCTGAACGAATTCCAAAAACTATTTAGTTATACAAACGGAGACGGTCTATAGTACCTGTTCAGTGTTCAGTAATAATATGATGATATGTTTATTGCTATTGTTGTAATAGTCCGCATGGAGGTTTTTTTTTATTTTATGGTCTTTAGAACGGCTTCAAAGGATTCTGAGGGCTAACGCGCCATGGTAAACAACAACAAACAACAACCGCCTGGAAGACTGAACAACGGTTGTTTTCCAAAACCCAGCTTACCGTTTGTATCGAAACGAAGAGTAAGATCCTAAACGACATGTCATCGACGCACTACTATTGTGTCGGTTACATCGATTTGTGAACAGCGAAATAATATTGGTTAGTGTGTACAACGATACAAATAATCAGAGTTACCTCTGATCACTCCGTTGTAGATTCGTTTACGTAACGAAAAAACAACCTCAAGGAGAAAAACGTAAAAAAAAAAAAAAATAAAACAATATAACAGACCAATCGGAACACCAAATTTGTCAAACTAAATTGGAACGTACACGAAAAGAACCAACACTTCAAAATAATGACAGTTTATAACGATAACTACTGCAATTATCGCGTTTGGAAACGCAACGTACAACCTAATAAGGTAATCGATCGGTGTGCACAATCGATTGTCGAAGAGCGGACGGGCAAAGGGAAATATTATTAATAACAATTAATAATAATTACAAATCGGAAACATTTATTTACATAATACCGCATAATATCACAAGCCTAACATGGTAACTCCATGTTGCACCACAGCTTGTTATCATAACGTACACAGCTGCAACTGCGTTCTGCCACCAAACTACTGCTATTGTGCGTGTGGCACGGTGGCGTTAGGTGTCAGAAACTCGGACCAAAGCACCGTAGCGTAACGTATATTTCAAGGTTATCGGATAGTAGGTACGGATTTCATTATTTTTATTTGTTATTTTCCTATTCTAAATTCAAAGTATAAACATTTGACAACGAAACGCATCCGAAATATTAATACGTTCAAATTTAAAACGGTCGATCGTTTTTTTATTCCAACTTTGATCGAAAATCAAAATGATGCAGCACAATACGATGAAGAGGAACCTATTAAATCGAAACAGTGTTAATCATTTTTCGTACCAGCAAATATGACTTCACAGAGCACGGCAGTATATTTGCAAAGACTTTCGAAAGCGCGAGATGTTGCATTGAGGATTACATTATTATAATATGCATATTAACATTATAATATTTATCTAAAGTCTGCTGATGAAATATGATAATTTTCGGTGCGGTCCGGGAAAACATAAGACCGGTAACGGATCCGCACAAACCAACACGGTATAATATAAAATAATAATAATATTATTGTTATTATTAGTATTATCATAATCATGCGTGCAGCGCTCTATCGACGATCATGAAACGTTACACTCCCTCCGGCGGAACGACAAGGCCACAGACGCGCCTATGAGGGTAGACCCCCTCCCCACCCATTACAAAATCGACGGTGATGATGATAATAATAAAAATAATGTCTGTGATGCGTTGATGATGATAATGATAATAAATACATACGCCGGCCGCAGCAGTCTGTATATATATAAAGTTGTGCGCTCTCGTAAATTGAACTATTCATTGTCAGGAAAGAACAAACGCGTTTTTGTACTACAGTATTACAGAAGTCGTGGTAAGTAGCAACAGCAGTATATGGCAGTAGTAGTAAATTTTATCCGGCGAGCCAACGACGCGGACACGTTTTTGTTTCGAGTATGGGGGGAAGCGGGTAGGAGGAGAATGTGGAATAAAACAACACCGCCACGGTTTGTTATTATTTTGAAAGCATTCCTCGTTATACAGTACACACACACACACAAGTGTATAGGGGGCCGCCGCCGTGGTGATGATAAAAACGAGGTAGAAACACGGCCGTCGTCGAATCGCCGGCGACGACGACGAGGGCGAAAACAACAAATTTCGGGTTTAATTAAATTGCAATATTTTACACGCGAAACCCACACGCAGCACGGGTCGGTGTCGGCAACGGTGACTCGTCGACGAACGTACGGCTTCAACAGTGCGGCGGTGGCGTCCTCCTATACCCAAAAAGGGTTTGTTTTCCTTGCACGATCGGGAGAATAAAAATGTAACCGGAATGCCGCGCAACCCTATCCACCGGACACTGGAGTAGATTTTCGTTTTTTCCACCCCTTTGACCCTCATTTCAACAAAAAATAAAATAACATAACATTGGTGTAATATTATAATGTGTAACACGTAGGCACCCACCCCGCCCCTCTCTCTCACACACTGTGCGTTTCTCACATACAGTAGTAGCAACGGCGACAACACGACGTTCCACGATTGTTTATGAACACGCTTAATTAAATTTTTTCCAAAAGGTTTTTTCTCCCCGTTCATTTTTTTTTTTTTTTTTAATGACCTCGGGGAGCCTGCCATTCCTCCAGCGATTTTGGAATTTGTCACATTTCATGTAAAACAATCAAAAACAAAATGAGTACAAGCGGTGTAAGATTCATACGAGAGGACGACAATTTAAATCAATTATGCGACAACAACCATTCACTGGCCGCCGATGCTGTCAATATTGATTAACGAGGACTTAAAGAATAAAATAATATGCACTAACACGATTACAAAGCATCGTCGAGGCAGTGGTGGTAAAATTGGATTATTTACGAAAACGGTTTTGGAAAACACTACACGGGATGAACGAGGATGAAACGAATAAAGGTACACCGTGTTCCGTGTGGATCGTATAACCAATAATGTTGGTTAACACGCTACCAAACTATTCCCAATAGCCAATAGTAAAAATATTCAACTCTTTGCCATGTGTTTGAATGTGGTTACCGATAAGGGTACACGGTACATATTACATTATCGCACAACTCAAACATTTCAAATACCGCGGTAGTTTATCTTTACCAATACGATTTACACGGAACACGGTAAAGGCGCCTTCACAGCTCACCGTTAATGTTTAGAAAAATATAGCGTTATGATTGATTGAACCATATGGTTATCTCCTGTTTAAGTTAGGTTACAAAACCATGATTTTTGTTGCTATAACATGTAGACCGTACATGTACACCGCATAGTTGAGCTCAATCCTACTTAGACCGTGTATGATATATTATTTTACTAGGTAATTAGGTATAATATTACAATAATTTAAAAGATAAAAAAAGTTCCAACGGAAATATAACGCGATAAAAACGAATGAATTTATCGCGTTTCACGTCCCACGGTGGGCTGTTAAGGCGCCTTTAGGGTGTACTATTAGGGAAAAGGGTTGAGTAAAAACACCGGAAACAGAATACCGGAAGAATATTTGGGTTGTTACCAGACGGCGCACGGTGTCTATAATTACGAAGCATTCTGGCGAATCACCAAAATAATAATATTTATCAATCGCAATTATTGCTTCTCGGAGAATCGATATCGCGTTGGCAATAAAATAACAGTAATAATTTAAAAGTAATAAGTTATTTACTAATAGCATAACCAATAACAATAATAATAATCTGTTGCCGCGTTGTTAACTCTCCCCCTACCACTCAGTTAGATTTCTGGATAATTGCGATAATATTTCTAATATTATAATCGTAAAATAAACAAACGTCATTATTAATGAATTTATGTATTCAGAGTATACATTTCGTACATACTCAAATCGTAATGAGTATTATTTATATATATATATTTTTTTTTTGGGCGAAAAAATGCAACGTCGTTGAAAACCGCTGATGTGAGTGTGTGGGCAGAGATTGGTCGTGAAAATAATATAACGCAATGGAGAAAAATACGACGTTTCGAAAAATAACTACTCGAAATAACAACCCACGTGGACAACTGTTTTCGAGAGAGAAAAACGCGTTCGTTTCAAATAATAAAAACACGAGAACATGTCGTGTTTTAACGGGACTGCGGAGAAACAACAATCAGAAATCATATCATTTTACGTTACATAATATTATATTTTTACTATTTCTCTCGTTATTATTATTATTATGTGTGTTACGCCGCTGTCGCCGCCGCGCTCGTTATACACGAAGAGTTGTGATGATTTCGATAGTATCTCCGTGCATAACGAGCGCGGCGGCGACAGCGGCGTAACATATGCTATCGGCTGCTCAACCGGCGAAAGGATTAATATAATCGTGTCGCGGCCAGTAATTTATCGGCTAAACGTGGCGCGCGCGCGTAGTAATCGTTATGGTTTTATAATGTATTCCAATACGAATAACTAGACCTGCAGCGTATATGTTCAAAACACAAAGAAACGCTAAGATTATTATTTTTTTTTCCCCCCGGTCCCGTCCGAAAACAAAAAACAAAACGTTTATAGTTGTGTAGTTGCATTCGCCGTCGTCGTGGACGTGTAGTAAACGTCCTTCGACCGATTTTTCGACGATCTGACAAAGAGACCCACGTGGCGAATCAAAATTATATTTTATCAACATAATACATCACACGAGTACATATTTATAAATCACTTTGAGCTATCGATCTTTTCTAGGGTATATATTTCGCGCTGTGGCGTGTAGGAGTATATATATTCGGAGAGGTTTTTCGCGAGTCGTCTGCCGACACGGTGCACGAGACAGAAACTTTAGGAAATGAGGGTTGAAATCCCTTATATATATACAAAAAAAAGGAACAACTGAAGAAAGGGGATAGAAAGGACACGCGTTTTTCGCCCCATTCGTAGCCGAAATATACACGATAGCGGTGAACGGGAGAAAAGGGAAGTTTGGGAAAAGCGTCGGCGGTGGTTACTCACGCGCGCGCCGAGACAGTCTGACTAGGGCAACAATATTCAATTCGTGTGTTTACGACGACGCGACGGCCGCCCGAGACTTGTGTACACACCACAACAGCACACACACACACACACACACACGCACGCAAGCGGGTACGATAATAATTTGTGTTCACAGTTTACACATACACGCGAGCAGTATACCAACTTAATCTCGAAAAAGCCTTAAAAATAGCTGCGCATTTCACACGATAATCATTATATAATAATAAAAAATAATATTACTTAGTAGCGTTAAAAATAATGTACCAATCGTTAATTTGTACGATAGGTTAACCATTCGTTGCATCGGGGAGAAAAACGCTCCGACCCAAAAAAAAATTTAAGATTCCGCGGAATCGTAAACATTTTAAACCCAATCAAACGAAAAACGTTTTGAACTATGTGCTTATATCCTGTATAAAATACTAATGCGCAAAAATTTTATTTCGAAATTAAAATGTTTCGATATTTTCTATACAGTTAAATGTAGTAGAAATCATTAGGATAATGTGAACAAAATAAAGTACCTATGTGAAGTAATTCATAAATCTATATAGGTAATGTTGCAGCTGGATACAAAACAATATTAAAAAAAAGGGTAACCCAGGTCCTTACAAAATCGATAATTTAATGATATCCTATTTAAATGGTAAGCAAATTGTAAGTATGATTATTATTAATTTATCTCCCTCATTTAAGTACCGAATGAAAATATTTCCAAAAACTGTGAATTTTCACGATCTGGTTCTTCATTGTTAGTATTATATATTTTTTCTTAATACATTTTAAAAGACCGAATCAATATGCCGGGGAAAAGTATGCTAAACGCGTGCAAGTGTATAGAAATAAATCGCACAAAAATCTTACCTTTCGAAAACGTCTTTGAAGCCGGCGGCGGACATGCCACCACGTTGCTTGGACGAGGAGGACCCGGAGGTGCCGGTGCTGATGCCGGAGCCGAACGATCCGGAATGGGCCGGGGACACGCTGCTGCTGGTGGAATTGGTGCCGCCGGTCACGGGCGAACTGGACCCGTTGGACGAGCCGGACAGACTGCCCGCGCGTAGCCGTAGATCCGCGGAGTCGGCCATCATCATCATCATCATCGGTTGGACGTGGGCCGCGGGCTTGGACGACTGTCGGCGCTTCTTCTTCTTGCCGGTCGCGGCGAGCCCCGGCGCTCTGGTGGTGCCGGCGCCCACGCTGCCGTCCACGAGGTCGTCCACGCAACAGCCGCTGCCGGACGACTGGCGGCGCGCGGCCAACGACGACGGCCACTCCGAGTCCTTCTTGAGATATCCGCGGCCGCACCGGCAACCGCACGCCTTGAACGCCATCTCGTAGCCCTTCTGGTTCATGTTGACCACGTTGTTGTTGTTCACGTTCACCGACCACAGGTCCTTGATGCGCCGGCCACCGTTGCCGTTGGCGTACGCGACCGCCGCGTTCTTCATGTAGGCCAGGACCAGGCGTTCCCACTCGTCGAAACACTCGCGGTGCATGTACCGGCCCGCGGAACAGCCGCCGTCGCTGCACACCACGCGGGCGTACAGGTCGGCGGCCCGCGGGTCTTCGGGCCTGATGGGCGCGGACCGCATGACGCAGTCGCCCGTGGGCACGCAACACTCCTCGTAGAGCTGTTGCTGGTGCTGGTGGTGCAGCTGGAACGGCGTCTGGTGCTGGAACAGCTGTTCGACGGCCGTGGTGGTGGACGGGCCGAACAGGTCGGCGAAGTGCCCGATACCGTTGAAACCCATTGCGTTCCTGCGGGGAGCCATTCAACGACGACTCGGTGCGCGTGACGGCGATGGTCGCATGCCGTGCGCGTGGTCCGAAGACGACGGTGTTCTCCGGCAGTGTACGTACAATTGGCCCGGTAGCGGAATCGGTCGCAAGGTACGCACTCACGTGTGTTGTGCGCGGGTAAAATACGACGCCGACGAACAATAAACACGATATTAATACAGTTTTGGATTGTTATTTTTTTTTTGTTTTTTTGTCTCTTCTTCCCAGTCAACGATGAAGAACGTACGATATACTATATACGTGTGCGGCTGATAGCCGTACGTAGAGGAAACGCGCGAAAACGATTTGTTCTCTCTTCCTGATCGGCAAAGATTCGAAAAACGAAAAAAAAAAAAAATACAACGCAAAAATATCCGAAAAAAAAAAAATAAGAATTAAAAAATTAAATAATAATTATATATTATTTAATAACGATTTGTACTTCGTCACAGGTGTGCGAGGAGTGTGTGTGTGTGTTTGAGTTTGTGTTGTGTGTTGCGTGTGTGTATGTGTGTGTGTGTGTGTGTGTGTGTTTGAAGTGTGTAACGGGCGTAACGCGTGCGGTACGGACGACAAACGGCCACTTTCTATTTCGTTGACCGACTGCGAGCGGAGAGACGCTGACGCGAAACACCCGCGCGGCGGTTACGGCGGCAGGCGCGCGCGCGCTCTCTCACAGATGTGTGTGCCCGCCCGGTTTTGCGCGCGCGACGATCGTGTTTGCGTGTGTATGCGCGCGTCCGGACCCGTATCCGCGTGGCGTGTGTGCGTGCGGGCCGTGCGCGACCGACGACGGTCACAGTCAAGGGCAGCGGCGGCGCGGTGCGACGGTGGCGCGCACTGGCGGGCAGCGGCGGCGACACGAGCAGATAATATCATTCCCGTCCCCGCTCCGCGCCCGCCCGCAAACCCGCGGCCGCCGCCGACCCACTCGGCCTCACCACCACCCGTATGGGGTAGCGGCGGCGGCGGCATGCGCGTCACGTGACGACGAACCGACCCGGCGGCAGACGATGGACGGGGTGACGCGGTGTTTTTTTTTTTTCTATTCCGTTCGCGGCGGGCGGCCGCGGTGCGAACTGCGCAGTAAGTCCGCTGACCGTTAAAAACAAATTTTCAAACCAAAATTTTTCTCCTCCTCGCTGGCCCAAAATCTCGTCCAATTCGCCCAATACTCTCTCCAGTACTGCCGCGCGCCCCGAAAACGTACGCGACCTCCTCCCACCGCCGCCGCGTGTTTCGACCCCGCTCTGCTTTTGGCGGGCATTTATTTATTTCTTCGGGTTTTCATCACGTCGGAAAACGTGTTTGCACGCAACACGTCATGTATACGGACGCACCGAGAGCGGGGAGAACCGACGAAACTGTTGGTGCGATGTTGTAGATTATAGAACGTACAAATTACAAATATTAACCATTTTGATAAAACGTCTACGACATATTTCTGCCTATCTCCGAGAAAATATAATAAAAAATCCCAAGACATACTACCTACTTTTCATTCTTACAATAAACTAACGTAAATTTCATGAATACAAATTTGATCGTATACATACGCTCATAAAATCATGGGAGACTGAAACTATGTCCTTTAAATGAAGAATTTCCGCGTTTTCGTGTACACTACAAAATCGACTTAGTCAACCGGAAAGACATCCCTGGGTTAATGGTTAATAAAATTATATTATGATGATGGCAACTTTGATGTGCACGAGGAAAATCTATGGTGTCATTCGTGGAATGTAAATGCGCTAGATTGCGTTACGCCGTTCATTTAAATTACTACGTAAAATTTGTTTTATCCTGCACCGAAACATTTGCTTATAAATTATAATATACTTATTCTACGGGTTAACTGAAAATATGTTTGTGGTGTAAATACAATAGCCGTATCGGTATCGTATTTCGCAGAAATTATATACAAGGAATTACAATTATTTTAAAAATCTGAATTTCTAATATTATTCTGCATAGTTCGCACTGTGTGATCCTCGACCTCCCTCCGGTAGGGGGACATAATGAAAACTTTCTTTTCTTAGGATACACATGAATTGCTCAATAGTACAATTTTTGTACCAACATTTTTACAAGTTTTACCTAATTTGTTCCCCCAAACTGGTGTCCGAATAAATATTACGCTACTTGGCGTCGAGAACTTATCGATGATAAATTTAGTTGTTGACATTAAAAATTATAAATATTCAAGAGAAAAAAAATGTTCAAATTGTATTTCCAACCGGATCCATCCTAAATAGGCACGCCTCCATGACATACACATACACTCTGTTATTATTAGGCCTCTGCTCTCCGGTAATTCGCAAGACTACATGGGCCCCGTGATGGTTATATTCAATAATTGTTATTAAAATACTATTAGTGAACTGAGATGAAATACGGGTAATTAATAATAATCTGTACAACACGAAAATCTGGACCCGACTGAATGTTAGTGATATTTTTAGATTTATACAAGTCTGAAAGGCATAATATAAAATACCCCAACAATGACGTGTAAATTAAGAATAATATGCGGTCCCAAAATATACTTGTATCGTATGTGACTAATCGTTTTTCTCCCGGTTGGGTATATTAAAACGATAACACTCAACAATCAGTATTTCGAAATACTACCTGTATTATATTTATCATGTGGAACTGTGATTTATGAGAAGAAAAGCATATTATTCCCAGTGGTCGTAGTGGGAGGGGGGATACGGAGGGATGACATCCCTCTACTTATTTTGTATTTACATTTTTCATCCCTCTACTTATTTTGTCTAGAATAACGCATTCCACCTAAGACTTGTGTTTTAAAATGAAATAATTATTATGATTTTTATATTTATACCTACGTATGAGAAAACTTTTTATTTTTCGTATAGGCCGTTTCGCAATCATATTATCTATACCTACCCGTATATAGAGCCATGGATTAAGAATTAACATATACCTTAGTCGTGTTTAGATCTAATAACATATTTTAATATCACAAAACCATAACAATATTGTTGATAATAAGTAGGGACGTAGCAACTAGCAATATGCTAAAATATCTAAACGTCATTTCTGATAATATTTTGTTGATAACTGATAAGTAGATGTGTACGCGTGAACGTGAGTCGATCAATTTCTAAATTTAGCCCATGGATAGAATATTGGTTATGAGTGTAATTGTAATTGTATTTTGTTATATCACATATTATATTGGTAGTATTAATTGCAATTTACAATTTTAACTATATAATCTAAAATATCCACAGAAAAATATTATAAATAAAATATTTTATCAGTTTTTTTGCTACTAAATTTGAAAATATGTTATTTTATTTGTTTAGTTTTAAACATTATTTATGATAGAAAAATATTGTAATATTCTGATGCATAAACAAAATGTGAACTACAAAAAAAATATACTATACAAGGTATGAAGAATGTTATGATGATATCAGGAAATCTGAATTGTAAGGCATCCCTCCTCATCTTATCTTGAGCCATTTCGACCACTGATTATTCCCATGAAAATCTGCTCGCCCCGGTGGTACACCGATACCGGCTTTCGAATTCTAGAATATAACTTATATCGGTTATTGTACATTATGAAACATGAAAACGGTACATAGGAACACCTTAATTATGATTTATACGACGAAAATTTTGTAAAATATTACACAGCCGTTAGGGACTGTCTGGTGAGTTGAGGAATGGTAGGTTTCGATCGCTGCGTTAGTCGACTCGCAAATCGGCGGCCTCGACGACGATCGGTCGCGCGGCCCGACGGGTGTTCTCGGAGAGGCGTCTTCTTCGCAATAGGCGGTCGAAGAGATCGGCGATCGAGATCACGGCAAAGTAAGATCGTAAATCGTCACTGTACACAAGACATGGCGAAAACCAACCACCGAACAACCGTCGCCGGTAGTTATAACCCGTGATGTCCACACAATGCAGCGGTTCCACGGTAAAACGATATTGGTCTTTTTTTTTCATAATTTTTTGGTTCTTTTCTACCTCTACCGAAAACCCAAGTGTGGCGAACACGACGATTGTTGTTATTTATTGTTATTGTTTTTTTTTTTTTTTTCTTCGTTACTGTCATTTTCGTGGATAATCCACCCCCCCTCCCCCCGCAAATTGGTGGATTATTTTCAATGTAAGCACCGAGATCTGAATGATATTTGTTCGATAACGAAACGCGTGGGCAAATGAAAACTCGTAATACATTTTTGGTGAGGGTTAGAAAAATTAAAATTACCAATTTTAACACTTAATTAACTAATTTTTAGTTAAAATTATTAATCATTAAATCATCACTTTTTAAAACGCGGGTGTTCGTATGAGCCGTTATTTTTTTTTCAAATTACAATAAAATGAATGATATTATAATGTAATAGAAACAATATTATTGATAACGTGATTCGCACAAAATGATGAAAACTAATTCCATAAATATTTTAGAACGAAAATAATACGATTTGAGTTCACCATCAAAAAATTATTCCGGTCGTTTTATTTATAGAATTGTTCACATTTTTCTCGGAATAGGTCTGCAAGCAGGAAACCCGATTTGATTCAAATAATTTTCGAATGTTACTTATTTAAAAAATTTATAAATATAACTCGCGCCCAACGGAATAACGACCGTTGATCGATACCGAGTTGGCCTGTTCACAAATGGGTAAAAATAAAATAATAACCTTTTTTCTTTCTAGCTAGAATAAAAATGAGCATTTTGCCTTAGTCTTTTGATGCATCCATTATATTAATATATATTATTACTGTCATTTGTCTTTGTCCATCAACACTTTCATCGACTGATATTTTATTAAACGTTGTTTTAGGGTATAGTATTTTCCTTTTCACCAAGTTATGATGAAAAATTAAAAAAAAATAGTCGAGCAGATATGTTCGTCGTAACGTTTTATGTACAGAGTGCAAGGATTGATCTCATTTTAATTCATGGATCAATTGTAGGAAAGAACCCAAAAGCGTTCAACTCTATTTTTATTCCCACTGCCACTACAGTATATAGGTAGTTGTCCCTTTTTTCCTCCGCGATCGTATGTTATTAGAACATTGGTTTTTTTTTTGTTTTTACGAAATATCAACAGATTTGATGCTTTTTATGTATACGCTAATTTACCGTTTCGAGCACGCAGACCTCCGAGTTGTAGTTGATTTATACTTTTTAACTGTATGAATGTAGCAAAATAACAATCTTAATAACCAATTATATAGGGGGGAAAAACAGCGCAATCGACTGACCCATTGCAATAGGAAGGTCGCTGTGGTTTAATTATTATTACGTTTAACGTTCGCATTTTGTAGACTGCCCACAGCTACTGTTCGTCTGTTTATGGCGTAAGATATAAGACATACAATATATAAGATATGTAGGTACGCTTTGCATACAAGTGGAATTTAAACGAAAAAAAATGTAAAAAACAAATCGACGTCGTTTAAATAATTTTTTACACATTTTGTGATTAATATTCGGAATTGAAACAAAATAGTTCGTAAATCATTTACTCTTTGGAAATCGACCGACGACGGATTGAATGTTTACGGCTGACGCAACCTATCACAGTTATCGTTATCATACGGTCGAAAATTTCTTAAACTATATATTATGTATACCTATTATTTATTTTTTAATAAACGAAAAATATATATCGTGGTATCGTGAAACCACCACCGATAAACGATCACAATTCGGACAGCCAACGTAGAGCAAAATCGAATGAGTCACAGTAAAAGGTAAAATAATATGATACGATTATCAACGCAGCTTATCGGAAACGTGATATATAACTAAAAAAGAAACTTATTTCTAATATTTCAATTTTGGTAATATATTTTTGTGGGTGCGCAAAACTGCAGAGCATTATTGTCCGCTCTTTATCCTTGTCGATAGTGCACGACGACTTATTCACCATCTATAAGCCTCAGACAACAAGACAAATTCAAAAACTCAGACAAACCGTAGATAATTTTTGCCAGCTAGACAAGGTTTTGACATCTTATACTTCTCCGATTGCCTCCCAATTAAGATACTAGGTGCGTTAACCGATTTTCGTCGAACGATATGAATAGTAAAAACGAGCAAAAAACAAGACGCGTGTGCATAATATAATATTATATACGTCGCGAGAAGTAACATGCGGCCAGTACTCCGTTCATGCCGAATTTATTACGAGTCAATTATTATTGCTATTATTACCGACGGCGGCGAAGGGACGCGGACGGCTGGAATCGTTCCAATTATCATACTCAAATCTGCAGCGGCGGCCGTGGTAGCTGCCGGCATGATTCCAATAATTAAAGCAAAGAAAACACAAGTACGAGCCACATAGGGGTACATAATGTTGCGAAGAAAAAATTAATAAAAACTTGTCGCTTTTTGCCGGAGTTGAGATTTCATCTCGTCGATTTGATACCAAAACATCTGACGACTGTCATCACTGCTGCGATCGAAATTTGTTTGCCAGTAAAACTTTCTTCCGGTTACTTATGATACGTTTACTATCATACCAGTAATATTTCATGTATACTTTCACGTTTAAGTTCGAACAGACTTGAGTAGTTGTTTCATTTCTATGTAAGAATTATATCTGACAGCTTATTGTAATAATTGTCAACAGCATTTTGCCAACCTAATATAATAGTGTAATATATTAGATTTTATTACTCGTAATACACAAGTGTAAAACAATTGATCAGAAATATTCGGGGGTGGCTAAACCTTGATTACAGCTCTCAGCTATACGGTATATTCTTGTTGTCCGTCTCGACGCGGAATTATTTATGCGCCGAGTAAAATAATTATTGTTAAAAATGTTTTCGTATACATAATATCATATACATATTTACAGTCAACAACCAATAGTGCTATAATGTTGAGCCATAATAATGTCCATTATGAATATTTTTGCATCTTTTGCGCATTCGAATTGAACACAAATTGTTGAGTTCAGTTTCATGCATAAAATGCTGCGCGCACCACAGTATTATAATATGGCGTGTTGTTGTCATTGAGATTATGCGGAAAAATTCCGTCAGGTTTATTCCGTTTCAGCAACGTGCGCGTATGATACCTAGGTCGTATATATAAGGTGTTGGCTTGTCTGTACACGGTTGTTGTAATACGTTTCATTTTGCAATAAATTACGTAACGCTGTGTATCGGTTGCCTATACGCCGTGATTCCATGTTCGAAACTGGTTCAATAAAATACTAAATGAGACACCGCCGGTGTCAACGTATAGTACGTCGTGAAAAACTATATTTTGTAGGTCATAATTATTTGGTGACTATTGGCCGTTGGTAACGCCACATCCAGTGCCGAGTTTTGCGGGAATGATGCAGGAGATGCACCTGCACCGGGGCCTCAGGTGCAGGACCAAGATTTTCTTAATGACATTAAACAGTATACACTATACAATGTTGATCAAACATTTTATTATTATGTCAAATAATTATACGAATACTACAATTATTACATACAGTAATCACCGTAAGTATAAAATTGTTCATTGGGCATTGATATATATATATATAACTCGTTCAAATTGTTATTATTTCATTTTAACATGTTCGAAAGAAATAGTATATGTGAATTGGTTTTTGTTTTTTTCGTGCCTCTGATTAGTAGTAGCACTTTGGCCTCCTAAGACTGAAATCCAGTACTGGACTCAACACGTTTTAATACTTTTGAATATATTTCACTCACTCCAAATAGGATTAAAACGAAATTAAAGAATTAATAATATTTCAATTCCATGTTCTACTTAGACGCTTTTCCTTCATCTCCATTGGTCACTGGTAAGTCGGAAGGTTTACTTTGTAAAAATAGCACACGTCACGTTTGAAAAAAGTGTCTAAAAAGTTGCCTAACCGTTGCTCCTTGAAAAATAATTTGACAAAATAATTGAACAACACATTTCCTGAGTATCTTTTTTTTTCGTTTTCAATCTGATTGAATTGATTTTTGGAAAGGTTAAGCCGACCATCTATATGTGCACCATTGAGACAGTGAAATTTGTTTTCATGTGTTTTCGATTAAATTCGCAATTCACGATTTATTCTTCAAGTCATAAGGCCGCTGTGCGCCGTTGCCATTTCATTTTATTTTATAATAACCTTATTTACACGAAAAATACATACTGGCAATTCAGTATTTTATTGCCAAAGAATTTTAAAATTAAGTAGTGGGTTGACTTCGAGTCCATTACAGGTAAATATGAAAATCTCTAATAATAATAAAACAGTATGTATTATAGAGTTTGCAATAACACATATCACGTTTCACGTCGTAGAACAACAAAAAATCAGGGAACAAGCTGTTTAGTGTTAACACCCTGATTTCAAGAAAATTATATAAGAAATTTATAATAATCATATCATTAGTAGAGTCGTACAAACTACGAATACTGTAGTCTATAAACAGGTAGTACAATTTTTAATATACTTCACCGTAAAACTATGATTACATAGAGAACGTTATAAAATTAAGTCAGATCCACGATAAAATCTAATTTAATAAAAAAATATTATAAACAAATATTGAGATATGACATTGTGTCATCATAAAACTGTATGAATTATAAAATAAAATAAAATTAATTAGGTACATCAAATTTGTACGAAGCTTATCATCACAAAAATGTTTTGATCCAGCAGGAAAGACATTAAATTAAAATTACCTATAATGAAATAGTTATTTTTCATATAAAATAATTTCTTCATTCATATTTTGACTATAAATTACGTAAAATACAAAAATGTAATGAATATAAAATAATTAACACCAAAAATTATAGAGCATTAGAATTTAGAGTTAATAGAGCATATTAGCATCGTATAAGTATTAAAATTTTATAGAATACAACATTACGATGTATTTCGATCGAAAAAATTGTTGTTGTTTGTTATCGGGACGATTTAATATCTTTATCATAAAGTGCACTGCCACAAAGAGCTGGTAGACTTATCATTGCATTCAGAGTTAAAACCCGATAGATTGTGCAGCATATGTTTCACAATAAAAATATTGCACTGGTTTTACACTGATATTTCATATGAAACATAAAATGAATGCACCAAGTCAATAGTGCACTGATATGGAAAATGTTATTACAGGTATAATGATAAATAAAATTGTATGTTAATCATTTAAATAAATATTTTAAAATTATGAATTGATGATAATAACAATAACATATGCATTGCCATTAAAGTTTATACATTTATTGACAATTTATAAGAAACAAGAGTGTAGGTAAAACAGTTTTTACATTTTTCCATTAATACATTGCAGATAATTTAAAATAATAATAATAATAATAATAATATATTTATTGCTAGTAAAGAAATGTGTACAAAGTATAGTGAATGTATATGCATAGTTACTAGCTTTGCTCTACACTGAGGTAATACCTCTTATCGTAGAGCAAGAATACTTATCTAGTTGTAATTTTAAACATAAAGAGAAAAGAAAATATATATTATAAATATGCTAAACATTAAATTTAAAATGGAATACAATTATACGTAAAAGTACTTAAAAATTCACTATATGATTAACAATAATAATAAGGAATACAGTATAATTTAAGTATTAAAAACAATCATGATTACCTATATAAAATATTATTTTGTAATTGAATGTTTAGAAACTATTAATAAGTAAATTATTTAAAAATGTTAATCGATTGTGTAATCATGAAAAAGTATAAAAGATAATGAAACTAAAATATATTCATAATATACGTATACATATCACTATATCAGTATAAATATAATACGTATATTTATATTACAGCAATTGTCGTATCTACATGGTGTTCCCAAATTAGGAAAAAATTGTAAGCCCATAAAAATCTTTTTATTTTCGTCTTCTCGTCTTTAGTCAATAATTGACACTCCATATGAAGTCAAATTATTTTCGTATAATGCGAATATTATACTCTTAATAAAACTACTTTGATTTGAATTTTGAACAATGGACAACACAATATTTTTAACGAATCATGATTGACTGAAATATATGAATCGGTTTCTCAACAGTCTTAAACTCTTAACTACCGACGTCAACAATTTCTGACCGCTTACCACTAACAAATTATTATATTGTATATCTATTAAAACTTTTACCGTTTGTACTGGCAATTAGATCAAATACAGTGTTTATTATGTTAATTTTCAAACCAGTCAAAATTCTGAAAGAATCTGAACAGTTTTTTTTAAAAATTAAAAGCCACAGTTCACTATAGATTTAATATGAATACTTAAGTGTTTTGGAAAAGAAACATTGTTTGTGTTTTGTTATTTTCTCTAAGGGACTGTTGAACATTTGGAATAGAAAATTAGAAATATAGAAATGTTGTATAACCCGATCCGATATTTCGAAATTTTAATTGTTATGGCATATAATAAAAAAAAGTAGACAAAACGCAGTCCGGAATTCGAACGGACAAATAAACAAATAAGAATAACACCGAAATGCCACATCGCCACTGCACACTCACACACACACAAAAAAAAACCTTTTGTCGATTAGTCAACGACGACGTGAAAATTGTTTCTATTGTAAACTAGTTATGGTAATCAGCTCATCAACCTACATTCGGTCGTTATAAGAACAATTCGAGCGCACGAAGACAGGATGATCATTATTGAACTACCTCTATTAGTAGTCAAGGAAGACGACCGTTTCGAAAATTATATCGTCCGTCCCATATTATATATGATAGAATGATAAATTAAATAATATAATATTTAACGCCTTGCATTTTTCGTCCCATAAAACAATAACAATCTCCTGCAATAGATGCAATAGGTACTTATATAAATTTGTAAAACCGTTAAAATATCGTAGTGTCTCAGTGTCTGCAGCCTAGTGTTTGCCTTTTGGCATGATCAAGGTCAATCGTATTATTTGCATATATATATAAATACATTTGTATATTTTTAGAAATTTTGTAGAAGTTTGAAAGAAATATTATGGATTACACCGTTCTCAATTTTGATCAAATATATGTTAATTATAAATTTATAAGTTTTAAAATAAGTTTCAAAGCATAAATGTCAATTGTATAATAATATGCTGTACAATATGCTGTAACTCATTTACATTACCACAAACATAATATAACTTAATAGGGTAAACCAATCAAAATATTTATGTGTTGAAATTTATATAGTGCAATTTATATTAATAATGATAATAATTATTAAAAAATTCTTCAATATTGTCCCGCATGTAAACATCTAATTTCAATTCAAATGCTCTACGTAAATAACAAAGAAATAGTGGATGCTCCTCGTATAAAATTAATTTAAATTATTTACCCAAAAAAAAAAAAAAAAAAAAATAGCATAAAATTACACAATTGAGTGTGAACTATCACCCAGCGCTTTTAACGGCAATCGGAGTATTATTATTTCGACATGACGAATATCCTCAACGTGTATTTCTATTAAAACTCACACATTTCGGTTCAACGGGAGCTTACAGCATATATACACGGAGTAGTAGTAGTGGTAGTACAACATTTACCTGCGGTATAATATATTATATTGGTTTTTTTTCGCAATTGCGTGCCACATCCGTCCTTCCTCCCCGGTCCAAACACATTTACTCGGGCACATACACGTGCACGCAGGTATTCCAATCATCTGGTATTTCTACCCCATCTCACTCATGATAAAATATTATATTTTATTTATGGAGTCAAGAGATCGGAAATTTCGTAATAACAATAATATGTCTCGCACTCGAGAGATGTGTTTGAAGTCAAGAGATTCCTCTTTTGATCCGCAGAAACCGTGAAAATAGAGTTGAAAAATAAAGAGGAACGCTTCGAAAGCCCTTTAGCCTCCATGCCACGTTCAAAACGTTTTTCCGCCGAGAGGTTCAACGGTGAGCTCTAGTAAGCAAGGGATTATTTACAAATTACTTTTTAAAAATTCTAAAATATTTCGGAAAGATCGACGCATTGTCAATACCGAACCTGATTACTGATTAGAAATTAACGCTAAGGATTGTATAGCGGTATAGGACGGTTTTTTATATTCGTGTCCACGCCGCGGTAAACAGCTGCAGTAAGGTGGTTTTTTTCCTGGAAATTTAAATAAATTTGAGTTTTGAAAATACGTAAGTACCCCACAAAATATAATTAAACACATTGAAATTGTTGCATAACATAATGAATATCTGTATAAGTAGCATTTCTACTTTCTATGACGTTCTGCATATTTTTTTCACAGCTCCTGGTTGATATTGGGCACTGACCGAAAATAAACATATTCAATTGGCGGTTCTTCATAAGATTAATAAAAATTAAATAGCATCTATATTATCCCTGAGCCTTGACATCGAGATTGGCAATTAATTTCATATACGCTCTTCAATTATTGTACACATATAATATTTATTCTATTTAAATTAGGAATTAGGATTAATAATCGTTTAAGCAATTAGACTATAATAATATTCTACCATATGCGATCCCTATTGTATTGATCCCATACGTTAATGACTATAGAAATTTAATTTCAAGACTATGTATAAAAAAGAATCTTAAAATAATTGATTTAAAAAATTTTGAATAATGCAGTATACTACGCGGAAATAAGCTCGAGATTAAAATATATTTATGCATGTGGACTATTTACAATGCATGAGCTAAAGTGTATTAATACAGCGAGGTAAACAAGGTGGGCTCCGGGGACGATTTTTATTTTGTTAAATTCGCTCAGCCCGGTCTCAATTAAAAGGGTTAGTGATTAAAAAATGACCAAAGGGTGGTGGATAAATTAATGCGTGCACGTCCTGCAGCGTATTTATAGTTTATGGATGTTTTGAACTTAGGAAATTGAAAGCGACGATAACTCTTTGGCCGAAATGTCTCCCAAAGCGATTTTTACCCTGGAGCCCCGGAAGAGTCGTTATACGTATGCACGCATTCAAATGTGTTTCTTTTCAAAACATTTCTCACTTATTTTCCCAAGCTGGTTGGCCCCAGCGGACTGACCGAAAACCATAAATGTGTCCCTTACATGCATATATATATATATATATTATACACTCTTATTATGCAATGTATTTACACCAGAATATAGTGAATCTTTAAATTTATGTTAATACCTTATAGTGATATATTACACGTACATAGTCCAGCGGTTCCCAAATTTTTTACCCGAACGACGGTGCCTTTTTATGGGCCAATTTCAGCCACGGTGCCCTGCTGTGAATAGTAATAAATATTAGATCACCTAACAGTATATAGTATACAGTTTTATTTTCTTATGGGCTATGATGGCCCTGGATAGGCTCTCAGTGCAAAGTTTGAGAACCGCAGTCTCATACCACTCGCCCATTTGTCATATTTTCTCCATGGAGGGTAGACAGTATATTAACTGATTGTTTTTTTTATACTGAAATACAATTTACATTTTATGTTTTTACTAACTGAATTCGATAAAAACCTTTTGTTTATAAAGTAAAAGTGCGTATAAAAGTAATATCTATAAATTCTATATAAATTTAAATAAAAACTAAAAAGGATGTTCACAATAGTTGGTGGTATTGTTCGAAAAAAATAATACTTTCTTCACAAATTATATTATTTAAAACACGTTTTGATAAATATTTTTTATCAGCTTGAAAATTGTATAATTTTTTTTTTTAATAATATGTATTGTTATATTAAAATCAATCGCTGAAGACAGGGACATTATATTGTAATTTAAAGAATATTCGGATTAACGTACTAGTTCAGTGTCAGATAACTCTAGTCCGAGACTTCAACACATGTTGCTAAGTACATCGAAAAATATCCATAATATGTATCTATATTTCGATTATATTATTTAATATCTTATGACTTGACAGAAATCACTGTACTATTTAGCGTATGTATGAAATAATAATAATTGTTATTAATTTCCTGATATAAAGGAAAATCGATAAATTTATAAATATATTTTACTATTGTGTATTTATTGTAGCAATGCCAGGGATGATTAAAAGACTGGACTCTTATCAGTTTATAAATCGGCGGGTACTAGATTAGTTCGAAGAAACTAGTCTTTTCTTGTTCTGAACGTTAGTTGAAAATATTTATCTAAAGGTTTGATCAAAAACTAAGTTTTTATGTTGAAAAATGTTCAATGTAAAATATGATTTCTCTCGTCAAGGACTGTATTTTTCAATTAGGCTTGTAGAGTTCAGAACACAGTATATGTATACATTTTATGTGAATAGTCGAATAGAAACCAAACGTCTTTTACGAATAAAAATAATTTAAAAAAATAACATTTAAAAAAAAAAACGATAGAATATAACTACAAATAACAAACAATACGCAAGTATTTAACATTGCGAGGAATTTGAAGAAAAAAATCTAGAAACTTGTCTTTCGTTTCGTGTTCTTGATGTTTTATTCATTGTATATAGATACATAGAAATAATGGTAATAGAATAAACCTATTTAGTCTAGAGCTATGCATGTACGTCGTATAGTATATGTCGAGTATAAGTATATGTAGGTATACGATGAAATTTTTGAGTACCGGTTCTGGTTCTCAATTTATTCCCTTATTTAAAATGAGTGTGATTAAAAAAATACCACTTGCTATCTATAAAAATTTAGAACTAAACTTCCTTGTCGAAAAAAAAAAACCATAAACCATAGATATTTATGAGATATGTAGAAGACAGCCACTGGTATTTCTATAAGAAACGTATACCTAACACAATTCCTTATAAAAAAAGAAGACAAACTTTTCTATGTAACGATTGCTCGTATCGATCGAAAAACTACTCTCCTGATTAATATTATACCCACGTCAATGCTTGGAGTATTGGATTTGGATTAGGGATGGGCATCAAATCCGAATATCTGAATTTTCCGAATATCCGAATATTCAAATCCGGATTTGAATTAAATTCGGATTATTCGGATTATTTAGATTAATTAATTATTTTTATTGCTAAGCACAAAACAACACTAGTAGTTGAATGCATCAGAAATATAATATACCCGTTCAAAAATGTATGTTAATGAATTTAAATATAATTAGAATTTAAAAATGAGATATCGAACAGCAAAATTGAATTGAATAATCCGGATACTCCGGATAACCTGTCAAATCCGGATTCACTAAATTCGAATTTGATAAATCCGAATAATCCGGATTTTTTAAATTCGGATATGCCCACCACTAATTTGGATGCCCCCTCCCCAGTTGACTGTAAACTGTTTGGCTTATTTTTTTCCATTTTAGAGCTTCCTAAAAAAAGTTTATAAAGAATTTTCAACGAATACATATATTTTATATGTACACGATAGTGCAAATGAGCATATTATATTGAACATCAGATATTACCTATTTGTATTCGTTTCCCGGTCACTATAGATGAAAAAAATTAATTCTCTGATACCATCAATTATAAAAACAATGCGCTTATTGATTTGGACAATATTTCATAGTAACCACATTCATTTTACCAAGGTTTTCTTTTATACGTATGAACTTACATTGTTTCTAGTAATAAAATTATTCAGTGATTCGAAAGTTTATTTTTTAACCACTAATCTTCCCGTAAAATAAAAAAATAAAAACTGTGCTTAGAACGTTTCTTTTCACATATGGTGAGAAACATTCACTTGCGAGCATGTGCAGTATTACTATTGGACCACATATTGTAGTTACAGCACTGTATAGTTCGACAAACGAGTTCCAGACCAAAGTTTAAGACTGTGAATTTCAAGCGATTTCGCGTGTACACGTCCCCGGACAAAGTGTTGTCGAGTTCGGTTCTTACTAAATGAATAATAATAATAAGCCTTCACGGCTGTAGGTAGGCAACCTAAATAATAATAACAAATTAAAAATAATAAGGTTGATTGTTTAGCTGTTTAGCACAACAATGTATGTAGACAATATAAATAAGACCAACTACGGTTGTTGGCCTGGACAAAAATGATCCAAACGTGTAGTACAACATTTGTCTATGATAAATTACAATAATTACATTACAATAAAATAATTAGGTAAATAATATAAATGTAGTGATGTACCGACGACGGAAATGCAATGCTAATCAAATAATATATAATAATCTATGTAACCCGACGTTTTCGATGAGCCTATGTCGGCAAAATGCAATAAAAATTATTAAGTAAAATGAATACGTGTGTGGTAAGCCACTTACCTTAGTACACGGTAATGATGCCATGCGATTCCAGGGTCCGTAGTACAAATAACAATAAGTAGTACAGAGTTGACTCTGTGCGCACACACAATGATACCGCTAACCGTATCTGCAGGATGAACGCGAAACTAACACAATGACTGCAGGTACGAAATATTATGAGTTATGACAGTCCTAATACTGTGGGAAAACAAATAAGTACAAACATTGGCAACATAGCACCGAACGACATTCGTTACCACCCATAGACCTATTAACTAAATTAACTACCATCAGACGGTGGATTGGCGATAACATGGTTTTGAACAAAGTTGCTGACGGCGAAGAGTTCGCACGAATAGGTGATCACACGACCACGGACAAAAAACGAAAGAGCCGACGACATTTACCGTTCGTTCGCACAAAAGGGAACTAGGTATGATTATTTTACTTTTTCTTGTACAATTATATTACTCTCGGGTAGATATATTATATATTATTTATACCAAAAACTGGTTCTAAGACCAAAGCCCACGGGCGCTGTGGTGATCGGGTCAAAGTCATGTCACACATTGCTAAGGGCGGACCGTTGACAACATCGATGAAATACTTCAAGGAATCCGTACTTAATTGAGCCTCTGCGCACCTTTGACTGAGGATCAGTACATAAACCGCATATTGATGTTGTACAAAAGAAAAAGTAAATTCAATTCAATCAGTTTTTCGCGTTATTGTTTTTCCTGTAGAGTATTCGGAACGGGTGCTGTTGACGTTTTCGGGAACGCTTTAAGCCGCCATTAAATCCCGGCGTCTATCCGCAAGTATAGACAATAGTCAATATACATGCAGTGTTCGCATTCATAAAATACTCGATATCGATGTATACTCGATATCGTATACGTATTATTCTGGTCATCGCACCCTAGAACTGTATTTTCTCGTCAAACGGGTGGTAGCTCACGTGTATATTATTGTGATATGCAGATCTCTGGGTGTTCTTTGATCTCCGACCGTTGCGGACCGGATGTATAATCCGCGTGTCATCGTCGTGGAGGAGGAGTAGGCGGATAGAAGGACACGACAACGACGATTTCGCATGGGAAACGCGCGCGGAAACTCTTTCGGGCGAAGGCGGTATGAAAGCGCGTATACACAATGCGCCTATATAATATAACGCGCACTGCTGCTGCAGTCTCTTTGAAAAAAAATGGCGGCGGCGGGGAGGGTGCACCCGTTTATTTTAGCTTTTTTTTCCTTCTTCTCATTCCCGGTCCCGTTCTCTTCTGGTTACTTATGCAACGACTGCGTCGTATATATATATATTATAATGGGATATTATTTCCGGTTCGTTCGTTTTTTGCACAAGCAACCGAACGGTGTTTTCGCAGACGCCCCGGAGCCTGCGCACATTATACCTGTCACGCAAAATGATACCCTCGGCGGCCAGTTTCTTACAACAACAACAACAACAACAACAATAATAATAATAATAATAGTTATAAAAAAAAAATAGTTGTGCGAATTTTTTTCTCCCCTTTATTTAGAGGCCCGCCGCGGTAATAGTATACATGCATTTGCCAATGTAGATATGGTCGCACGAGAGACCGGTGCACTATTATTATATTTCATGTGAATATTATGCCATTATTACGAATGCATGCAATGCACAGCCGCGTGCTGCAGCAGCAGGTACAAACAACGGCCCCCACACGTCAATGCGTGGAAAAAAAAAATTTTAAGAACAAATAAACGAGCGCGTACAACTTACGTGTACATAAATTATTATATTTTAATATTATAGTATACCACGTATATGTGTTTCGAAGTTTATGCACGCATATAAATGTATAGTTAATAATACCGTTATTCGCTTCTTGTTCCCCGGCGTAATAATAATGGGTACGAAGAATATATATTAAAAAGAAAAAAATCAACTTTGGTCGTCGACGGCGCGTTACGGAATAATGATGACGCGTATTACTCGTATTCACGAATTAAGATATACTGGATGACCATTATTTTAATGGAACCCAAAGTGAATCGCGCCATAAAAGCTGTTGTAAAGTACACCTATACCGCTTGTTATACCGTAATAGTGACAATTATTACAACACATCTAAATGACAAACGCAAATCAAGATATACTACATTAGCATCGAACTATCTTGTAAAACATGTCATTTGTATATGCAGTGGCAGTTCGACTGTTTTATTCGACCGGGGCAAGTCTAGAATATTCCGCACCCATTCACCTATCCCACTGTACAAATTTGAAAAGAAAAAAAAATCAGTTTGGTCGAGTTATTACATATCAGTGTTATAATATATAATTATTTACTAATAGTTAAAAATCGGAATAATGTGTTTTTATTTTTTTTTTTTATTAAAAAAAAATTTACAATCTGTACAAATATATACAATAAGCAAATATGAGTAACATTGATTAAAATAACATGAGTAACGTGATCAGGACGCAACCCATTGGTTACACCTCTTTAATTAAGTAGATCTCTACACCATTTTCGTTTTAGTCTGCTTGGTGGACTTTTTAGCATAGTGAGGGTAGACATTTGTGATATGAGTAGATTAGTGTGTGTGTGTTTAGATTTTGATGGAAGCATTTGTAAGTTATTTTGGCCAATTCTGTGGTAGTTGTTAGTTTTAAGTCTTTATGTAGGGAAAGATTTGAAACGTACCAGGGAACATTTGTTAGTAGCCTCAAAGAAATGGACTGAAATGCCTGGATTGGTCTTATGTTTGACGGTTTCGCACATCATCTCTCCGCCGAAAATTGCCAACATAATATTAATATTATGCTGACATCGTCGTAGGCAAACGAAACGCTCCCGGCCGTATTGTGTAGCGTTTCGGCAGGCGAGCTCTGTGCGCGCGTCGGTGGTCGCCAAACGGGTTTGCATCTCATTGGAAACGAATAAAATAAAACAGCAAGTCTTCTTCTTTTAGCCACACAATTTGTCGCGCAAAATATTCGCATGTGTACTCTTAGCGGTTCTTTCCCCCTTTGCGGCGGTTCCTTTTTTATTTATTTTTTTTTTTTTCGTATTTATTTTTATTACCCGCGTGAATAATAAAAACGAGAGGTTTTTTCGTTTGTTTTTTTACGATTTTTTTCTCTCTTCCGTTTCCGTTCGCTACACACGCACACTCGACCCGTTTAGTCAGTCGTGAAAAATTCATATCTCTACCGCGTCTCGTCGTCGGTTGGGTGATAAAAGGCTTTCTTTTTTTTTTTTTTTACGACACGATCCGTTGCGCGCGCGTATACGACGACCGAGCAACGTTAAATGCCGTAGCCGTTTTGGATTCCCCGCGCAAAAATACGTACAGACGTACAGAGTGCTGAGCACCACATCTGGATCATTCCGGATCCGGATTAATCTGGATTCAAACAAAAGTAACAATCCGTTTAATCCGGTTTAATATACCCAATCCGGATTATGATATAAATCCGGTTTATTATATTATTATATAAAAATAATAATATTTTTAATTATAACTTTTTGTATCTGACACCTTTTTTGTCAATAAAAATGCTTCGATTTTCTTAAACAGCAACTTTTCTGAAAGGAAAGTGAATGTAGATGGTACTTGGGCAAGTCAAAAATAAAACGTTTTCAATACTCTTTAAAAGCGTCAAAAAAAAAAAAACCAATAAAAAAATTACGAAAAAACGGGAAATGTTACTCAAAACCACGGTTTGACAAAATACATTTTTTTAAAATGCTCTAACTCAAAAACGAAAATTGCAAACACTTGAAATTTTCACCAAATCTTTATATTGGCTTTTTCTATAAAATATGATTAAGTTTTCAAAGTATTTTGACTTATTTTGACTTATTTATAGACAATTTAAATTTTCGATGTTTGTAAGTTTTTTTTTTTTGAAATATCTATAAAATTTATTTGGCTGTCCAAAAATTCTTAAAAATATAATACAAGGTTTATTATAAGTTATACTTATCGTAAGTAAAAAATATTGAAGATATTCAGATTATCAAGTTATTGGAGCTCATCCATTTCAAGATTAAAATGTTTATGACATAAATAAAAAAATAAATAAGTATCAATTCATTTTATTATCATATTAACGTGAATTCAATTTGGCGCGAATTATTAATCTTGTGTCCTGTTCCCCATGTCTCACTGTACCCCGGTCTCCCCTACATATACGCACATAAAATTCCTTTTTTTTATGAATAAAAATAGTTAATACCAACTTGCTACTTTTTAAATCTTAGCTCTTACTGCATAGGTAGATGTCTGATAATAATTTGTGAAAAACTCAAAAACTCAGATGTATTTGCTATAAGGGGTCTTATAACATTGAGTCGATTGTCAATAGATCTGAGATCGTAATTCTTATTATTTAGGTTGATAATAATGAAAAAATAGCTGATTAACTCAAAAACAATAAAGCAGGATTGGATCCGAAATCCGAATCAATGGATTGAATCCGTGAATCTGGATAAACGGATTGAATCCGAAATCTGAATCAACGGATTGGATCCGTGAATCCGGATAAAACGGATTGATCCGAAATTCGGATTAAATAATTGTTATCCGTAATCCGTATTGGTCAAAATAATGCTCAGCACTAAGCACGGCTGTAGATAGTATGGTTGCACATCGGCCTATACTACATTATGGGTGGCATACGGAAGTTCTTATCTCAGATTCAAAAAAGTTAAGTATTAGAAGCGCTCTTCGCGGATGTCAAGTAGAACTACTTGAATTTTACCACATAAAACTTTTTTTAAATTTCTAAAATTAAATGGAATTACAGCAAAGTATGACCTAGATGGCGCCAAAACGTGACTTTTTGGTCATTTTTCGTACATTTGATAAGAACTTTCGGTTGCCACTTTTTCATAGCTCGATGCACAACCATACTATCTACAGTCGTGGCACTAAGTCAGACGTACAGTTGCGTGTTCAAATGTACCGATGACGAAACGGACAATTGAAAATCGCTTACCACCCCGCGATAATATTTCCCCTCCTTCGATCGTTTTCGTTTACCGGGGAAAACCACCCGCGTTAAAGTCGTGTTATATTAAATGTTTCGCGGATTCTCTTCCTGCGGTAGCGGTAGTTCAATCTCCGCACGCGACGTGTTGATAATTATTTTTTTTATAGTATATTATTATACTATTTATCTTATCTAAAGAGTATGCAAAGTCTAGAAAAAGAAGACGGCCGAATCAAATGCGAGAGAAAATGTGTAGATTTCGAATGAAACAACCGTTTCGTATGCATACCGAAGAATAAATAAATAATGGTTATTAGTAATTACCAACTTCATTCTCGAGAAAATATAGAGTTTTGGACCTACCAATTCTGAATTATTAAACTTGTAAGGAAAACCTTCAACAATCCAACGTCCTCCAATTTCCAAACCAAATAAAACATTGTCGTTATTACTGTAATAACAGTTATTAATGATTTGTTAAAATATCTTTTTTATAATTTCTATCAATATCTGTAAACGGATGTTTCATATTTTTAGCACACTATTCTTTTTTTTTACTTATTCAGTCATTGTGAAGTCATAATAGTTCTTTAACGTAGGTAACCATGAAAAAATGAGCATTTATTTTTGATCGTTATTAAATTATGTAATATAATTTCTAAACATCATAAAAGATAGCTTACCGTTTACTCTATGTACTCGTACATAAGCCATAAGAATATAAATACCTTTATAGTGAAGGTATATAAGATTTAATTATTCAATTTACAAATTACAAGTATATCACAAAAAAAAAAAATTCTTTTATTTTGAATTAAATCAATGTTAAAATTACAAAATAAGATAAATTTTACTTCACCATTCAATCCTAACTTGGCTTAAGATTGTTCAATTGAAATCTAAAGATTAATATTAATTATTTTCGAATGATACAACTATCTCTAGAAACACTCAGTATTTTACTGTAGGTATATTTTTTTATGATATGTAGAGTTAGAACAAATTTGAGATCTGACTCTTAGTTTTTTTAGAAAGAAAAAACAAGTATAATAAATCAAAAATGAAGCGATATAATTACATAATTTAGTTCAATTTTTTATAATACGTTGAAAAAAATAAGTTCTAGTAGTTTTATAGTTTTTAGTCGTCGTACATAACGATTATAATAATATTACAGTGAATAAGCACGTAACATATCTATATAGATTGCAATAATGTGATGTACAAAATTAAAAATAAGATTTAAAACACGATTCTTTTTTTAAAAATGTTTTTATGGTACTGAAATGTTAATCTTCTATACTTATAATTAACTCTAGACGGGAAAAAAAATATTGAGAAATTTATACTGTAAAAATAAATTTGAAAAACGGTTTTATTTCGCATATGGTAACTATATACTTGTCACTTCTTGGGTGGGCGAACTACCGAACTGTCCCGAACGTGTTATAAGTGTTTTGTTTTTGGGGTTGCTCATGTGTTATTTCGAAGGCGATTATAATCGCATTTAAAATAAGAACTCTACAAAAGTTATTTTAGTTTATTTTTTTAAAAAAAAGAAGAATACAATATAAGAATTATCGAAAAAAACCTAACTATTAATAATTATTAATTACTATAGTTAATAAATATTAAATAATAAGTGTTGATTATCGAGGTGCAAACTTTAAATTACTACTTGAGCTTAAAGTATATAAATTCATTCATCATATTTGACAAGTTTGCAAAAAACGAATAGGTTGAATCCGTCAAAATGTCAGATATTTATCAATTTTATTGTCATATAATGTTAACTTTATAATTTAAAAAATTAATATTTGATATAAATAATAATTTCGATAGTACATTTTATTACATAAAAGTATAATAGTACAAACAACAATCTCTATATTCAATTTGTTCTCAATAGCTCAAAGTTTTTTTTTAAAAAAAAAAAAAAATTCATGATCTTATTTTAGAATATTGCAATCTATATAAGTGTACAGTAAGTAATAATTATGGTATAATGAGAACTAAGAACTAATGATGACATGGTAGAAAATCTCACATTAGAGACACCTAGTGAAATTCAAAGTTTTAGAAAATATAAATAAAAAAATTAAAAAAATAGTTTCGTTTTCTTTATTATTTATTTAGTACATAGTACATACTATACATAGCGTATAGGCTAATAAATATTTAAAAATCTATAGCAGGTGTGGCCAAATTGTGGCTCTCAACATAATCGTATGCGGCTCGCGGTTTTATTTACAAAAACCAAAATTTTGATTTTTATTCTGTATGAAAAAGTACAGCTCTCCCTATTTTAATTTTAATTCCCGTTTTTCTTCTTCATATTTACGTTTAACCACTATTTTTGAAATTGACATCGTAACTAACTTCCACAATAGGTAGGTATCGGTAAAATGTTACAAATATTTTACAAACTAACCTAACACAGATTATTTGAACAACGATATAATTATTATAATTTCATATTTCGTATGTTAATATGTTTGTCGTATGTTAGCTATCTTTATTACTTTTGTGGTATAAAAGTACAGATTAGATAATTTGGCTCTTGATATAATTACATTAATACATGTGGCTCGCGTACATAGTCATGTTGGCCACCCCTGATCTATAGAATATTCTGGTTTAATACTTGCATTTGTATTGTTTAAGATAATATTAAATCGATCTCGAAACAATTGAAACAAACAAAATAAAATAATAATTATGTTTATCTCCTAATAATAATTTGGACCGAAAGTATTTTAGTTTATTCTAAATTGAAAATATATCTATTAGTCTATTACACCATTATTAGATATCAGTTAAATTTATTAGTTTAAGAATATTAGAATACAATATATTATATAATAAGTAGTTGTAAGTTGTATCTAAATAGTTATTTAAATAGTTATTGTCAGTTAGGTAGTATAATTAATAATCAGCATAGACAAGCCTAACTAATAAGGGTTACCGTTACTAGTCTGCCCTCCCCTAAATACTTCAGTAGCCCCTAGAATTGTTTTTTTTTTTTTTTTTTTTTTTGGTAGGTAGTAGGTATACCTATCTAATGATTACGCATATGGTCGACAACTGACAAGTGAAATGTGAACAATTTCGTCTGTGTTATATTATATAGTATCATCAATAGTTCGCCATTAAATTTGTGTCAATTATCCTAATTTATAGGATCTATATAATTACAGATATGAATAACGAACATCAATTTAAACAATAATTGCGCTTACAGTCGTATCGATGAGCCTACAAACGGAATAATGCTAAAATTCGTCATCAAAAAAATAGTATTAGGTATAGTAAATATTAATACAGCTAATCAGTATTTAAGTACCTATGTCGTTTAATCAAAAACTATTTTTTTTTTCTTTGGGTAAACTCGATAAAATATACAAAATAATATTTACGTCCTACCGCGGGGATGCCTGGATAAAAAATGCGCCACATGGCATTTACTAATACCACATGATTTTGATTGACACGATTAACTCATGTCTTATTCAGCTTCTTTACCTAGTAATAAGCTAAGGTGATGAGGACACCTACACCGTATTTCTCACTAACGCATATGCATATGCAGCTTATTAATTTTTAAAAAATAACCATATTTGAACAAAAATAGAAAAAATACATTAATAATGGCCTGATTGTATTCTTAGAAACGTGTTCTGTAGTACTATTATACTATGAATATTTAAATGTACATCATTATCGTATATATGTAATATTATATTATGTATTTAATATCATTTATTCATTGAACATATTATTGAGTAAGGTATTTAATCATGCTTATTAGTTATTAATAATAACAATAATAATAATAATATAATAGCAGTAATAATAATAACTTATTATTACTTCATTAGAAATAGATCATAAAATTATTATTATACTCATTGTAGTATATATTTATAATATTATATATACAAGAACTAAAATGTGATATTTCTCCAGTAACCACTAGAATCTAGAATATTCTAGATGGACGGACAGCGATAAACTATATTTACGTTTGGTTTTTGTTCGTTTACAAACTTTATCAGAGAACACTATAAAGATGCCGGTTATAGGCGGCAACGACGTAGAAAAGAAAAAAAATTGAATGAAAATATTTTTAAAAGAATTTACATTATATTAGCTGTTAAATGTAATTTCGTAGATTACACGACACAACGCACATAATAGTTTACGATAAGAATATTTGTTTTGGAAAATGTCACGTGGTGAAAATAATAATTCCTTGAGCGCTTACAATAAAAAGGTTTTATCGTGGTTATTATAGCAGTCGGTTAATGTAAAAGTAAAAAAAATATAATAATAATATGACCGAGATTTCAGCCCTCTTGCTGTAGTTATTTAATTTCTCAATTTGCGTGTTGTAAGCATGTATATGCGATGTTTCTCTTCTATATTTTACATCTTGCTAATGTCACCGATAAGGTTTTTTGTGATGGTTTTTTTTTGTTATTCAATTTTAAATCGTTCCACTAGCGTTAAATTTAACCATAAAGTATACGAGGTACGAATCTACAAAGAATAAAAGTAATACAACATTTTATTCGATGAGAAAACATACTTTTTATCGTTTTAGTCGCGTTAAAATGTATTTGTTCACGTAGATACGGCGCAAACATAGAACAGCACCAATAGCGAGCGTTAAAATTACTTATAGGTATAAAGTCTTATCTTTTTACTTTCTACTAAGGTGCACTACAGCGAAACATCGCTATTTATAATGTGTATTATATTTACATAGTAACGTTGAAACATTTTTTTTTTAGATTCTAATTGTAGTCTGGCTGAATAAAGTATATAAAAACCATCAGCCATGTAATTTCAAAAGTAAGAGGAAGTGGCTTTGATTATCTTACTATAAACGTATTAAATAAAAATTAAATTCATTTTTTTTTTCACAAGTACGTTAAATACTTATTATGATCTATCATAATTATTATTATTATTAATATATAATATTACTAACAATAACCTATAGATTATATGAACTTTATAAAATAATACACAGAGTATTGCGTTCGTTTCTAAAATCATTATCAAATTTTTAAAAATTGATTTTATTTAAAATTTTCAAAGATAAACATAATATTATTAATACATTATGTTATCTAGTTGCTATCATCAATCAAAATACAGATTACGAATACAAACTACAATAATCAGCTATAACTATAATAATATCAGCTAGATCTTCTTAACCCCATATGACAGCCCTATATACTATCGATTAAACTATTTAAAAGTATGTCTATTACACATTTTCATCTTCCATTTTTAATCCTATTGAATAGACGCATAACGACGTGTCAACTTATTTCATTGTGCGGATATATGAAAACACTGAAAATACATTTTGTACATCCCAGTTACATGACGTCAAAGAACTCTAGGATTTATAAAATTGTAGATGTGTAGGATTATTTGTAATGATGCCGATCTTGTAAGAGTTTTAGCGTATGAAAAACTGCACAGGTTTGTTATTGATGATAATAAATAATGAGTAAAGAATAATAATTATATAACAATTGTTTCGTATGGTTACATCACGTATCCGCTATAAAGTTGGATAACATCATAATAAAGACATCTGCTGAAAAAAATACTGAAAACATTTCATACTTATGGCAGAGGCCCGTTTATCGCAGCAGTGAAATATCATATTTATTGTGATAATAATGCATTCAATCAAAAAGTGCAATCGAATTATCCTGCATTACAACGATAAATGTTATCTGCAGTCGATTTATGGCTTATGCGTACGTCTATGACAATTGCATTTTACTGCGCAGTGTTCATGCAATTAGTCTACCAAACGACTGCACACGCATAATATTGTAATATGTACATTGCATAATGTATATACATGGTTGTAAGAATAATATCTACACATTGCACAAATCGACGACGGAAAAAGCTGGTTGGAAAGGATGAAGTATCTGGGGTTTTAATGAGATTTCGTGAGGTTAAAATAGAAAATTACTACTCGCGTGACATAATTCGGTTCGCAATACTCGGGTTTACTTAATACGATTTTCATTATTTTTCATTTTTATAATAAGGCGTTTTATGTTACATATACCTACTCACTCCCGAATCAAATAATATAATATACTGCAGATAATCCGATTAAAACGAACATAGTCATTGACCAAATTCAGAACAAAACAGTATATGTATATTATATATATTTAGATAAAGGCATTCGAAATTAATTAAATCGTTCATCCCTCCTCCACTCGATGTGTATAAAATATATAGTATTGCACATGCATATACGATCATCGCAATTCGTTCAACGTTGTGTGATGGAAATTACCAAGTTTCATAATATTACAAAAAACATTATGTGCAAAACTTTTATTTGTATTAAGAACTATTTTTAAAATATGAATTTATAATATATATTCTGCAGGTATCTATATAAATATATTAATTTTCAAAACCCATAACTTTCAACTTTCAAGTAATTATACTGTATAAAAAACGATTGTAATTTGAATAAAAAAATAAAAAATAATAATTTATAATCGGTTTCGTACTAGGTACAACAAAAAAAAAAAATAATAATAATAAATATTCGGTTAAAACTTTTCAAAATTAGCAAAATTGTTGCACGAAACATAATCCGCGTGCTGGTAAATCAAGCCACCTAAAAAGTGAAAACTGATAATCAGGGCTGCACGTTTTGCATTATGTATAGTTATATTTACAAACGTAACACAGTTTAATTGCCACTAATTTATTTTTTATTACTTTTTATCCCCCACGTCATGACTTTTCGCATAACTCGAAAACATAATTATAAAGTTCAAAATGAAAAGAGCATTATGGATGGAAGGAAGGGTGGAAAGAACCTCGTTATAATAATATGATAATATTTCGTTAAATATTACATTCATAACATTTACTATAAATACATAGTCAGATTGTCCGTTTACATAATAATATAATATATTATAAGCATACGATCATTCGCTAGCAGTTTACATACTGTCTGTCTGTTTGTCCAGCAAAAGTATATTTATGCAATCTATGTGTGTAAGTACACAATATGTTCATACTATACATCGATAGTGTACTATAATATACTACTGATAGTTACATCTTGTACACGTGTTAATATTATTACACGCAAATATGTAAAGATGGGATTCATTTATAAAACAGCACAAGGTCAAACATTAATTTTTCTGGTCCAATCACTCTGATCAACTTCCACGGAAGACCGCCACCAGTAGTGTTTATACTTGAATTTTAATGTTTAATATTAGCTATACAACAAAAGTAAATAAAATAAAAACTTCAACAAAAAGTCTGAAAAGACAATGAAACGATTCACTTGTAATATTACACGAGTATATATTATTATCATCTGAACAGTACGGTGACATCTGACATTAGTGACAGCATAGTATGCTATATAGAGCATATTTTATAAAAACGCATCGTGATTAGGGTGGTCGCTTCGCTTGACGACGAGACTATACACGCCCGGACCTAATATTTGGACGAATCCTCTCCCACGCGCGGCTAACGTCCACCGGACCGTAACGCATGTAATAAATGGCCGACACTCATTCACACACACTCACACACACACACACACACACACACACACACACACACACACACACACACACACACACACACACACACACACACACACACACACACACACACACACAAACACATGCACAATGAAACAGCAGGAAACCGATGCGCGATTACTGCAATAAATGAATATATATTATATATAGTTCACAAAAACATGCGAATATTGTATGTGTGCAGTTCTACGATGATAATAATGACAATAACGATGTTATTTTAATAAACCATTGTCCTGGAATGAGTCTATACTATAACAATTTATAATAGTATATTATATAGATGAAATTCGCCCGAGAAACCCGTGAAGTGCATATTATAATAACGAACGGAACGATACACGGCGTAAATTAAAAGCGTGACTGGTAGCTCAGTATACGGATTACGATTAATTCTATTAACGTCCATAGAGTTCGCAAGTGCTTTTAATGTAGAAGTTATAGATTTTACGTAAATTGTACACGGTCTTGAGTCTCAGGTTCACACCAAGCTTTTGAAATGTGTTCAATTCAGTTGTCACTGTCGTTGACAATGACAGTGTCATCAAATGATATTTAATTACAAAATAATTATTACCATTGAAAATTGTGAAAACTTAGGTTTTTTTTGGTAAATATTTTGCGGGAAAAAGACTTTAAATTATATAAAAATACACAGTAATTCGTCGAGATACGAGTGATGAAAAAATCACCCCCTGTATAGTATAATATATTCATATTTGATGTCTTTGTCAATACAAAAATATTAAACGAAATTGTCACTTTTTCATGAAACGGTCACTCCAATTTAGCATTGAGTAAAATTGTTTTCAAAATGTAGTCGTTCACTTTGTTTACAGAAAATATATTTTATATAAACTGATAAGTGATTATATAGTTTTATGATTATTTTTGTTTGTCATAACTTGTAAAGCTCTAACTATTTGAGCACAAATATTCTCTACTACAAATTGTAGCAAGTATAAGCGGTGATATAATAGGACGATTTTGTAGTCGCCAAACAAATGTTTGATACATTTTGGATAAACCGTAAAAATAATTTCGTAGATAAGTACTTACTTGTTTATAATATTGCGGACTCAATCTTTATAGCTTTTTTTAATTTATCCAAATAATATTGATTCATTTTACTATAAAATTCAGTTTTTGGATTAAAATATTCCATATTATGACGAAATGATTTAAAACAGTATTTTATAACGAAGGTTGAATTACTACTACTGTTACTAGAAACTAGAATGATGCGGTAGAAAGTAATTATTTTCCATCGGTAAAACACTTTGTAGGAAAAAAATATCCAAAAAGGATAAATATACATATGTACATAGTACATTGTGTAACGAACTTTTCCGCCCACAATGTTATACATTTTCTTTGTATGATGTGCAAAACTATAAGTTTTTTATTTGTATTGTTCAAAACAATATTGTGTTACTAATTACCACTGACGCATTAATTAATGAAGATAAAAGACGTAACAAAAATATTATGTGTGGCTCGTGCGGGAAAACAATTCTTGTGCGAAGTGACTTGAATTTGCGAAACTTGAATATCAATAAAATGCTGATGTGATGTTACATCAAAACCAATTCAAGTATAATATACACTTTTTAGATGGACAGGTAATTTCGTTTTATTTTTATTTTATCGATATTATTGGGGAGACTCTAAATGCACGGAATATAATCAAACAAACTGTTTGCAGATTACGGAATTTTTCAGTCACGTTACGAACCGTCAGATTATGGAAAAAATAGCATCTACCATCAAGTTACAAGTCTTCAAGTAAGTACCGGATTTTATAAAATTCCGGATAATTATATGACAGCTCGTAATAAGACGGAAATCTCCTAAACGTACCTAGTGCACTGAACCGTCAAATTACGTTAATATTAAGAAACCACCCTCAAGACTCAAGACATTTGGTTGGTTATCACGAATATTAGGCACTTCTCCCAAAACTGATAAGAAATTATTAAAATTTTGTTTTTAAATTTTTATCTAAATTGTTCATTTCTATCAACTTAGAAAAAATATAAGTAAAATAAAATATACAAAATAGTAGTACCTCCATAGTGCTTCATTTTTCGACTTTTTACCTAAAACTTATTTACTCTACCCTGTTACCTATCTAATGTGGATTTTCATAACAAAGCGGGGGATTTTTTTTGTTTAAATTACTTAGTGAAGTATACCTGTTATTATTTCCTCAATTTTCGTTTTAAAAATTGTTTTTAAAACGTTAAAATACATATATCAATTTAGAAAAAACAAAAAAAAAAAAAAAACGAAGATTTTGGGTGTCCGGTAAAGTAGAAAATTATTTTATATTTCGTATATTTACGGACCGGGACATTATGGTGGCTAAATTTTTACTTTTGTTGCTTCTACCGCTTGCAACGTGACGGTCAGCTAAAATAAATTTTCTCTATTTTGACGGTCCGCATAGGCAGGTGCGCACCCAGGATTTTTGTTTAGGGGGACTTAAACATTTTCCTATTTTCTTTATACACAAGTAAATAATTACCACAAATTATAAATGGTAATTTTTTCACTATTATTATTATGTGTTATATTATATGTTTAATCAATCATCATTGTAGTATTATATTTGTGAAAATATGCTATAATAATATATAATTTAGTAAAAAAAATTATTTTTTTTTGGGGGGGGGGCTTCAATCCCAAAGCCCCCCCCCGGGTGTGCCACTGCGCATAGGTATATGGTATGTCACTCTCCGTATTTTAACAGCTCGTGATTTTACGTTTCGTACATTTCCATTCCGTAATCCTACGTTCCAATCGATTACTTTACATACGTCACACCAGCCCACCCCACCTCGAAATTTGGAAGTTTCTTTGTATGCATCCTTTATTATGTCATTTGTATGCATTTGTATGATCAACCCCAACATTTGTACGGAATCCGGAATTGAGTTATAACGAAAAATAAGGGGTGGGCTGGGGTGACGTCACCCCGCCCGCCCACCCCTCAAAATTGAAATTTTTTTATGCCATTTTATATGCGTTCTATGAAAAAAAAAGACTAAAATATATATGTTCAGTTCACAAATAAGTTACAACGAGCATATCGTGAACAAAATTTTACATAATGTTAAATTTGCGTGACCGTTTCACACAATAACGTATCCAGGACATTGTTATGTAAATGTATTATATATATGTACAGTGGCGTATCTAGGATATTTTATCGTGGCTCACTTTTCGCTGTGCATACAGAACCAAGTAGAACTACTAAACTGTTTGCGAATATAGAAAGAAATATCTTGTGTTTCTTATTGCTTGGTTGATTTGTAACTGGTAAATTAGATACTACCAATTCCGCAATTATACTGTGAGACCTTTTACTCATGATTATAAATTGTTAATTAGTATACATCACAAAATTTGCAAAAACAATATAGTCAAGCAGAATAAATTATAGAAATATAAATAATACGAGTGCTTTCAAGTTTCAACTGTACGTCAAACGGCCGACTGCAAAAAAAAAATTGTGAAGTGTGAATTGGTATTGACAAAGATTTTATTAGTTTGGTATTATGGATACTAAGGTACGGTTATTATTCATAAACAAAACACTTTTGTCCGACAATTGTCATAGTATACTGTAGTATAAGTAATGTATTTGTAATGTGTAGTGTGACTAACAAAATATATAAAATGGTCGAAAATATTTCGGGGGGGGGAGAGTTATAACCCCACTACCCCCCCCCCCTTGGATACGCCACAGCTATGTACCATGAAATATTTTTCAAAGTGGTGTAAAAGCCGTTTCCATTTCATGATAAACCGTAAATTTTGATACGACATATTATTTAAGTTACAGTATACAGTGCAGGTATATACTATTGTAATGTCTGATTATTATTATTTATAATAATTGTTATACTATACAGTAGAGACAGGACGGGCGTAGGTATACCTGTATAAATATATTTTGCTCTGCCGGTGGCCTTCTCATTTCAGCGCTCATTGTTGTGGCACCAGGTCGTACCGGGAAACAGTGGGAACCCCGAAAACGGCTGTTAAATATCGTACGCCGTCATACGTGCAGCCCCAAGAATAAATTAAAAAAAAACTTAATTACGAGTGCCCGCCCTTTTCATAGAATAGCTGTGCGATTCGGGGCCATCCGCATACCATACGGAAACCACGTCGCTTCGTCGCGGTCGTCACGGTGAATAAACAATTGCCAAAAGTCGCGTGCATAACATCGTAGTTTTCCCATAAATGGTACCGCGCATGTGTGGTTGTTATACCCGAGTGGCCGAGTCTGAACAAACGGAAAACATATTTTAGGCCGTGGCGCAAAAAAAGAATTAAAATTTTTATTTTTTCATTTATTTATTTAATTTATTAAATTTAATTCAAAATATATCTACTCCTTTTAGCCAAGCTTGTGACGGAATAGATAGTTGACATAAGTATAATATAAATTTAAAATGTATTAGTAAGCTACAAGAAACACCTTACTACTTAGATATAAACAGAAAATCTAAAGCAATACAGTAATTAAATTTAAAAAGAATGAAAATACAATATAAGTAGGCATAGATTAATATATATAAAAAGAAGAACAGACTAAGTCTAGTTCCAAATCTACCCCGGTGATTAGAACTGTAATTATATTAGTTAAACACTAGATAATATTTGTGCTAAAAATAAAATGCATAACATGAAATTAAAACAACATTAAAATAACAACAATAAACTATAAAATCACCGAAATACGGACTATTACATTAAAATGCTGGATAAGTCAGCGAATAGCCACTTATAGACTTCATTTTTCCCATTGACTACATCCCCCATGAATATTTTTTTTTGGTTATAGTTGACCTCTGGTTGAAATAGGTTGAACCTAAATAATCTACAAAAGATTGCCCAAAGGTTTTTTTAGTGTACTTTACTGGTAAATTGTAAGCTCTATGTTCTCTAAATTGAGAAAAATCTGTATTATTTAAGGGGTTAATACATTTTTTTTATAGTAAATAGTATTGCGATTTTTTTTGTACAAAATGATGAAATAAATTAGAGTATTGCGATAAATTATTAAGATGAAAAAAAAAAAACCGTATACCTGTAAACATGGGTAATAATACATGGGTTATGACTTTATGAATTTATAACTATTATTATTATTATTATTATAAAATGCAAAATCCTTCTTTCACATAAGACCAGACTTATCGAGTATTGCGTTAATATTTCTCTAAAATCAGTCACAGAACACAGAAATGATATTCAATTGCGTAGTGTATTAGTAAAATACTGCAGTCTACAACCGAATAGAATATCGTTCGATAAAGCGTCTGTTTATATTGTTTATTATTATTATATTTTTCAAAAAAATTCGTATTTTATTTTGCGTAATGAATTAACATAATATTATGTACTTTGCAATGTCAAACCGGTATATATATATATATATATATATATATATAGCAATATTATTTATACTTTATAGTGTACGAAATCTCTGCCATTAATCTTCGCGGAAGATGTTTCCTTTAAATATAGGACTCGCGTTGATATAATATAATATGGTACGTGTATATTGAAATCGGGCGAATATTGTAATGTAAACACGATTGATTGTAAAAGTTTTTCGGGGATGCATGTCAACAGGGAACGGAGTAGAAGAACCCGCTGCAGTACAACATGTATGTATGTACATATATATATATAAATTATAATATATAGTATGTATCGCGCGTTGTTTGTTCGTTCATGGACCACGGACTTTCGGCTTCTCGATTCGGATTAATTATTATTATTGCGATCCTTTCTCCCCATTGCACTAGTCTCATCCTCATCGCCGTCATAATAAATATATATACATATATATATATATATCTCATACCGGTATATATTCATATATAAATAATATGATATAAGTGTGCGTGTGCGCTGTGTACAATATAAGCAAAAAGCAAAATGGAATCAGTCACCTGCGAAAGGATTTTCACCCGAACGATATTATTACGTGCACGTGCCCCTTAGTATTATTATTATATATCAATGTACACGAATCTCACTCATATATATATATATATATATATATACACACATCATCTACAGGGAAGTGTTTTTATTTACCTTCTACTGGCACTTCTATTCTCCCTCATTTTTTTTTTTCTGTTGGAATTTTCCAATATAATATACCGTGATAACGTGCCGCATTTGTTGTCACACCGGATCATATAAGCTGCAATCATCAGTGCACTGGGGTGTTAACAATATTAATAATATTAATAATAATAATAATAATAATAATAATAATAATAATAATAATAATAATGATAATAATAATAATAATAATAATAATGATGATGATAAATAGGCATGTAATAATAAAGAAAGTGTGATTTCAACAATCGAGTGATCGCCTTCGTGGCGACAATTAAGTCCCCTAAACTTCGCTAAATGTGTCCAATTGTACCAAAGGATAAGAAGCTGGAAGACAAATAAATAACATGTAAATATAAATACCGTTTTAATGGTGTAAGTTAAAAACATAAACTCGTTAACGACATAATAATAATTTGAATGGGGAAGTAAACGACGCTTATAAGACATTAAGATAGCACAAAATTCAGTGCGATCACCATGATGTCGCTTATTCCTTCGTATATACTTCGCATATTAAAGATTGTAACCTTATTATGAACATTAACATTTTGATAGTGTTTGAGAATTTTAATAATTTCGTTTTGCACAGTCTATTCTCACGATGATAATTTACCTTTCAAAATAATCTTGAAACTATATGCACTATAATTTTATAATAATATGCGAGTATTATTCTTGTAGACATATAAAAAAATTAAAATCGCTATGATTATATGCACTTAGGTGGTGAGTCTGCGAACAGCATTTGATCACATTACCGTCCATCAATACTATATAGTACAATTAATATAATATGTACTAAACATCAAACAATGACAATATTTTGTGTTGAGTGATTTCAATCCTATCCTTTATATTGTGGGTGTACGTTGATTAAAATCATAAATAAAATATCACTGGAGTTTGAGTACAGTAGATATGCTTAATTCGATTAATTATTGTTGACAATAACTTAACACGATTTTTTTAAATATTTAAATAAGCGCGGGCACGGAGCCACTGGGGTTCGCTTTTAGTTTATTACACTTTAATTTTAGGCAGTTAAAACTTATCAGCGTAATGTGTAAATAGCACCTGGATTGTAATAAAATATTAACTTGCATCGGTAGTATTTATAATCCTACATTATTACATCAAGTTTCTCAAATGCTATACAAAATTATAGCGTCGAAATGATTTGTTTAAATTGTGTAAATTTTATTTTAATCTACTTAGATTTATTTATTTACTAATTAGTTAAAAATATTGGAAAATGGATCCATAATTTTCCATTCAATTACGGTTGTTTTTAATTTACAATATTTTTAATGGATAAAATATGTTATTTGGACGTTTTTCAAATTAAATTATATGTAAACGTATAAATATAGGAAACTACATATTGGTCCCATAGATTTTCTTATTTTCACCGTTTTATCGTAGATAAATCGTTAGATTACATATTAATTATTAATTATTACGTATTAGTACAATACTTAAGACCTACTTTCCTACCATTTCACGTGGGAACTTACCAAATTCCATTTCAGTATGACGGTATGTGGTGTTCATTAAATTATAAATCTTTTCTGATTTTTTTAATAATAATATAAAAAGGTGCATTTAAGTAAAAAGTAAATTTAATATCTGTATTTTGTACTGTTATGTATTCATTATTACTGTTATTTACTAGTATTTTCGGTTTAACATGGTCAATTTTCAATGTACCCACTAATTAGTGAAGATTAAAGAAAAATTTTTAATAATACTTTCAAATATTTATTTTGTTTTATTTTATTTTATTTTAACTTTCATGAATAAAAATTTTACAATAAAAGAAATGTACATTGAAAATTCGTTTATTTTAATAACACTACAAATAAATGTAGTAAGAATTCTAAAACAAGTTGTGGTGTTTAAAAAACTGTCTTAAGACCATGAAAGTTTTGGGTGTAAAATAGAAAAGTATCAAATTGAACTTTTACTTAAAAATTGTGGAGATTTTTTAAGTGATTCACATGAACCGAACAATTTCACGGAAAGCGGGGGCTTTATAAAGATTTCTGATAAGAATTTTGGAGCCCAGTCCGACACTGGGCCAGCTCCCACTAATATACTTACATTGATCGGGAATTTTAATTTAAGCTATCACATGAGTTATGGAGTGTATGCCTGTGCTGTACAAATTGTATAATTGTATATTCATAATGACGATTTGTCGTCGAGCACTCGAACGCTGTACATAATACTGTGGACTGTGGTATGGTAATTCCATCTCAGATACATACGTAATATTATGTAAACGTAACAACTAACTATAACAATCGTTTAACTTTCTGCAATATTGCAAGGTATTGTTAATATATCCGCTACAATTTCAGTATGTTCAGTCGGTTAAATATTATACATATAACGTATATGAGTGTAGGTACTCTATACATGTACTTGTAGTTGCAGTGGCATGTTCAGGATAATCTTATAGCATGATGGCAGGGGGTGGTGACGAAGCTGCATGCATGTAAACTAACAATAACGTTGCCCAATCTTCAAGAATATCTTATGTTTTCATTTAAGCAAACACAAATATGTGGGATTTCATTTAATCCAGTATGGTAATACTGTATTAAATACTATAAGATAATACTGTATGGTAGGTATACATTATTATTTGTGATGAATATCGTACTAAAATCATCTTTAATTAAAAAAAAAAAAAAAAACGATTAATTGATATTTATATACGGAACATCTACATAATTGTCTCTACTCTAACAGTCGGGTTTTCCAATAATATAATAGTGTTTGATCAGTATAATAATTAACTCGATCGTTATTGTGCGGTACTGAGATATATCTAAATCCGTGGTTGTTATACGGAATTTTAATCACACTAATTGATATTCGGTGTGCAAAGTTTTAAATGTCGTAATTTAATTTTCTCCGGTCAAGAGGGGGAACATTGTCTTTTTCCACCACATCGAGCACATTAAATGGTCAAATAGGTCTGGCGGTATACACACTTAAGTTTTCAAAACGGATGTGCGCCTAATGGTGAAGGAAAATAATATTATAATACACGCATAATATTAAATCGCCTGTCCGTCATGGACATACTATGCGGAGTTATACGACGGCGGCGTGCATCGTGTTTTTTTAGCCGTCTCCCCCGCTCCCATTGCTTCAGAGAACTCGGAGTGTATACCAATTCTTATTAGCTATTACCTACTATAATACTTATTATTACTATTATAGATATAGCTGCTGCGCGACGTTTATCTTTACGTGGGCAATTAACACAATATAAATCACCGCAGGACGTCACCGTGCAGACGGCTTACTCTATTGTTCGCTTATAATTCATGAAAAACGAATACAACTTGTGCGTGTACTATATTATGGGTCTTACGTGGATTTGTGCGAATCCCTCAGTTAGTTTTACGAATAATCACACGGTCTTGCAGTGGCGTATACGCAGCATACGATTGTGCTCTAACGTTCATATTTTTAAAATATTTTCGTCCACATGCACTTATTATGTATACCTATGATACAAAATTTTCTATCGTGTACACTGTAATGATTTACAGAAAAACCTTAATTTTCCATATCATTTTTCCAGGTCAAAAATTCCACATTTCCATGTGGGCGTTGAGCTAGCCCGGTCAATTTATGATTTTGACAAATAATTTACACTAGTATTTAGCGTTTTAGCATGTACATGCAATTACCGCGAATTTACATGATCATCTCTACTTTTTATAGACGATGTTTGTTCAACAGAAATACATTTTGACGTTTACTCGTATAAATGGTACTAACTTCATGTTCTTAGCAAAAGAATATTATTCTATTAACTCAACTATACAACCGAACTCCTAATGCGATTTATTCGTATATGAATTGTACTGAACTATATATTCAACAGTTAAACTACCTATTCAAGTATGTATTATATTACACTGTTAATTCTTGCTCTTTTAAAACAAATACAATTTTACCTTAAGACTGAATTTTACTATACAAGTACAATACTTACTTTTTAGACCCTTAACTTTTTTCGGTTACAACTTCGACACTATCGAAAATTTCGTAATATTAATAGTTCGGCTTATGAAGTCATTTCACCGTTATATAATATACCTAATTACTTAATACAACGGAATTATTTAAGACATATTATGCGATGTACACTGAATACTTATTTTGAAAATGCTTAGAACGTTTCGGTTTAATTATGATTTTCTGATGGTACGAATCAATGAGTGCATTTACCGCAAATGTGTTCGAGTCGACTTACGCTACTTCGCTTTTATACACGGCTCTGCTGTCGGGTTATGTGCAATATGAATAGAACTAAAATTGAGTACTGAAGATGTGTGTGTATGTGTGTTATGCGTTTTTGTTTAATCTGTTATTTTGTTTTTATTTCATTTCACTCGACAATGCGCACTGTGCCATAAAACTAAAAAAAATGTGTTTTTGTGTACGCAATTTTATTATGAGACCATCAAAAAAACAAAATAGAAATCCCCGACAAGAATCGTAAAAAAAAATAAATAAAAGCCCACCTCAAAAACTTCCCCCGAGTAAAGTAATTGGTCATTAAACCTCGGAACCGTAATAAACGTATAGGGTACCTATATAATGCTTATATATATATATATAATATTTATGTATAAGTGTTTCAAGAATAATAATCATACGATTATTTTTTGTATGCTGATCGATTTATAATGTAGTTTCAATCTAATATCATGTAATAAGAAGAGGATGGAATTTATTATATATTGTCAAATGTATATTCAAATATAATTGTTTTTATTTTATCTTCGGTTTACATGAAAAGTTTCTATTTTCATACAAAAAAGATGTTTGATAGGAAAACATTAAGGTTATCGAACTCGTTGCCCGACAGAGTTATGCAGAATATAATATATGCATGATGAATCATTACTAATGTCTATAATGATATATCATTTAATCATTACATACGTATCTATTATACTTTTGTACATGAACATATATTGATATTTTATCATAACACTATATTAGACGAACATGTTCGAGTTTCGAACTAAAATATTTATTAAAATTATATTTATTTTTTATTTGCATAAATACGTGTGTACGATTTATCATTTGTATAACTGCATGCACTGCACAGGTATAACGTTTATCCGCATAAATTCCGAGTATGAAAGTGTTTATTATAAAATATTATAATATGGTGTCAGAACGTAAATATTGAATTTTCGACCATGAACTCTGATGCATTTGATAAATATTTAAAAAAAAAACTACTGCTGGATCTAAAAACACTGAGATTATGTTATCTGTATTTATTTCATACCTGCACGTATAGTATATGTGTATATGCTATATAGTATGTTTTATACTATAATGCGTTTATTACATATTATTATTATTATTATTATTATATTGTGTTCGAAGACAATAATTGTTTTTCCTTCGAAACGTTAGTTTTTAATTTATATTTATAAAGAGTCATCTCGGGCACTCGAACGGTTATACAAGTACGCAATACAATTCAACACCGTGTTTTAAATTGTATTTAAACATCCAAAAGTGGTTTTGACGTTGCAATCATTTTTTTTTTTTTTTTTTTTTTTAATGAACGACAATTGCGACTGCATGGCCGTGGTGATATCATTATGTATATACATATTAAAGAGTCACTGCTGTGCAGGGAAATGCTTAACGGGTACGTATTATATTACGAAAAAAAGTTTCGCAATATACGGAGCTGTTGTTTGATTCGAAGCCGAAACTGTGTACCGTACGATAATGATATTATATATTGTATATAATTTAATCAATTTATAATGTTTTTTTGTATGAAAAGAAGAATAATTTAATCCCGTCGGACATTTCACCGCGCACGTTGTATTATATGTTCATATATTACGAAGTCGTAGTAATAGTGTGTTTATAACAACACTCCGGGCGATCCTATACATACCAATACAGAAGTGCGCAGTCAAATAACAAATAAATAGCGTTTATGAAATAATACAGATTGCTTCATAATATTTTTTAATCAAAGATTTGAACGTTGAGTCGACAAATGTTCTTAGCTGCCGAGGACAAGCTTATAGGAGTTCCTGACGAACTATCACTATGTAGGTATATAAATGCAATATGACCACGGTGAACTGACTCAGTTGTTTAATTTCTATACAACTGTTGATTTTGTATTGTTTTGAGTAAAAGCCGGTTTGACATAGTAATTATAAATATTTTTAAGACTCGAATAGAATTTGCAATGAGACCAAAATTAAACAATAAAGACTATAAGACACGTAAGATATAAAATAATGATGGAGAATCAAGTTCTAAAAATCATTAATAAGCCTATGAAAAATATAGACAACCCTGCACTCATCATTTTCAATGTACCAATACAAAATTATTTACATGCACACGTCTGCAATATATATAGGTAATAAAAAAAAAAAAAAAAATGACACGTTTACACTCACAATATTCTTAGTCAATTGATTGAAAATACTGAAAATATATCTCTGATTGCAGGCATTACACAAACCGGGAGGAGTTCGGTCGGAAATTGCAAACTGTTTTTTTCTTCCGCACGCGTGCGAAATCAAGTGGCAAGAAACGCAGCCTTCCGCCAAAGAACTGTATCTAATATACGGTGAAAAAAAAATAGTTATAATCATAATAACAACAGTATATAACAGCAAAAGTCGAGGACATCAAGTTACGATCCCCGTACATACAGTCGTCGGTCGCCGTCGTAAGAATAGAACGGGATACATAAATTATCATATAGGCGGGCGGTATGGAAATCGTTAAAAATCGACGGCGGCAGCGGTCCTACATTTCGGGACAGTGATATTATAATGCGTATATTTTACGTTCATATGTATGTGTGTGTGTGTGTGTGTGTGTGTGTGTGTACGCAATACGTACACATTCAGGGAAGGCGGAAAGGGCGCGTAAATCACGTGACGGCGGCGGAATGAAGTTATTACTTATTACGTTCACCGAACTGGCATCAGTTCAATTATCGAATCTTATTTGGATGGAAAACGAGTTAGGGTATTGGAAAGCGTCTTAATTAGATATGTGTGTGTGTGTGTGTGTGTGTTGTTGGATTTCGTGAAGGACTAGAAATGTTCGAATGTCCTCGTAAACTGCAACTATCGTCGTCATATCGTGTTAAAACTGCACTATTCATGTATATGAGTATCGTGACAATAACGCCCGTTGTCGGATTGGTTTCGTTTCCTAAATGTCATCGCCGAACGCGCCATTAAAATACAGCATATGGTATGAATCGTAAATATTCAATACCATTATCTACATGTACAAAATGCGAGTAGATGTATGCGAACAATATATTGTTATAATAATATTATAATAAGATGTTGCTGCCAGTGTTTAAAAATGTCACGAAAATGTCATGAATCGTTTAATCTCGATGGAAACAAATGATCGAAAAACTCAACTGGAGCGTCTATAGATTGCTGTCTGTCGCATGATAATATTGCTTAAACGTAGTGCATTACAGTTAAATATTTGATGTGGAAATGTCAACTTCTATGTGAAATACAATTTAAAGCTCTGTATTTATACGACGCATCGAGTATAATATTATATAATATGCAAAATTTAGATTTGTTTCTTTTAACTACGATTCAGATAATCGAGCAATTAACCTAATATCCTAACAACATATTTATTCAAAACCAACATAATAATTACACAAGTTAAACACAAAATAAACGGAAAGGGTTAACATATTTTTCGGGTGGACTGCGGCTCACCTATAACTAATTGGCTCATTTCTGACGTCACCTGCACTGCATAAAACCTTGACTAATAACTATAAATACGTTCGATTAATTTACTCGTGGAGTTTAGACAACTATGATATTACGATTTTCAGTGTGTAGTCATTTTTGTTATAAATACATTTGTATACGCTTTTAACTCTTAAAGTCTCATAAATTATGTATAAATCGACTTTCAAAAATCTTACTTTTTATCATGTCCTTCATATGTGCGCTTAGGTACGTATTAAAGGTATTTACTATTTACATAATGGTGAATTGGCTTAACAATTTATGCCGTAGTAGAGAGCGTGTCTGAGAATGCTAAATACTTAAATGCGTATGCGCAAGAGGTTTTCAAGATTGACCCTTCGAAATGTTTTTGCAAAATCAGCAATTCATCAATATATTGTATTTGACAGATATTAAAAAACCCCACGAGCACTTTTAGTTATTTATTTTCACTGCCTTATCACCATTTGTCGCCTGGTCATAACGATTTAGTTTGTGGGAATCACGCATTGCATGGTATCGATTATTATTATAATTTATAATATTATAATATTAGGAGTGCGGTTCCGTGTTATATTCATGCACATGGTAATATATGAATAAATATGACGCAGACCGAAGATACGCTTTATTAAATTATATTACGCTATTATGCTGCACGTAATATAGTCGAATTATTATATAGTCATACATAATAAATAATAAATTATTACTATTATACTAGTTGAATTGTTGAACAACATATTATCTTGAATGACATTATTGTATTTGAAATAAGAAATTAAAATAAATAAGAAAGTTGAATAAACACATAATTAATACACATCATTCTAATGATAATTTTTATTTTTATTTTTTAATATTGTATTAATTTACATATAGGTACCTCAATTGATAATCATGAAAATCAGCATATTAAATAAAATAAACTATTTCTTAGATTTCACTTAAATGTATAACTTTGCCCAGAGACATGTTGGTCATGTCGGTAATCCGATAAAAACAACTTAATAAGAAGTGTCAATATAATTCTTCAAACATAAAATTGTCTTTTGTGATTTATTTTAACTCACTTTATACTGGTTTTCATATCATCTTGAACAATTTTTTATTTCCTTATGATAGCATTTAAAAATTAATATTATACGTGAAAAACAAGTAAAACCATGCCAGTCTGCAGGGTAAATAGGGTAAACTTTTATGATTATCTTAGAAAACAAAAACTTTTTTTTCTAGTTTACTTTATTGGATTTATGATTCTGTATAAAAAGTCCGAAGAAAAACTTTCGTGTATAAAAGTAAAATTTCAATAAATATAGAATATATTTCAAAGTTAAAATTATTTGTTTTTTTCATAAATAAACATACGAGTATCAGGGTTTGAATATTTTGCTTGCCTAAATAGTTAGAAAGAACTTCAAAAACCGTAATGGTTTCAGTAATTTTATTTTGTATGTATATTTTATTATCATTTTTATCTATCAGTGTATCATAATAATTCTCAGCATTCGTGTTGTGTTTCAACTTTTAACCTAATAAATAAATAATAAAAAAAAAAAGATTAGTGTACTGCAATATTATATTTCATTATATCATAACATACATAATGATTTTAAACCATGTGAGCTATGTGTTTTCGTGTCAAAGTATTAGCATGTATTCAAATACGGGTCTGGTTGGTTAAAAAATTATAAATTATAATATTTTGCAGCGACAAAACGTTATTTGTTTTTATTTATTTACTTAAAAATATTATATAACCTTTGCGGTTGTCTATAGCGACCCGAGTATTAAACCGATTGTTAATATTTTTAGTATTATTCTCGTTCAAACCATTCGCAGAAACGTTGTACATCGCGTGCGTTTGCCAAAAACAATGGATAAATAAAAAAATAAATAATAATAACACGCGAATGGAGCGCTGAGAAATAATATACAGCCCTATGTTCGTGCAAAGCAGTTTGTTATTCCTCAAACACTATTATTGTCTTAACTCGTACCTAACACACACGCACACACATATATAAACACCGGGCTATTGAATTTCGGCCATAACAGGTAGAAGGTTTTTCGGGGGTGTGGATTTACGGTTAGCTTCCGGTATATTTGGCCCTATCACGTCATCCGGTGCTCCCATCGTTGTTTTCGACAATTGTATTCGTTTTCTGACAAAACGTCGTTTTTCCGTAGCCACCGCCGCCCACCCGCTATTCACCCGCCACCGCACCAACCAACGTTCTGGTCGTTTGCACCTAAATAATAAGGTCCTCTCGCCAAACAATCGAACGCAATAATGTTAAATGTAAATCACGTGAAAAACGTGCACCAGACCGTAAACGGTTTTTTTCGGATATGCACACAAAAAAAAACGCAATTGTTATCTAAGAAAAACAATTTTGGTGTTTATATATGTACCTATATACAGATACATATATAAATATAAACTACCCACGTTATTTGAACCATTGCGTATTATTATAATATATCCTGTGTGTTTTTATTGAAATAAATGTTTTAAAGGCGTCTGAAACGAATTGACTATTAATAACAATAGCACATTCTATGGTCCGATAAAGTATTTTCATTTGATAACATACATTACGCGTTTTTAATTTAATACAAACTGAAATTACTTATTACTAAATTTGCGCTCTAGTGACGAAACAATCAATCAATCTCTTGTTATTAACAATATTGTACTCTTGTGTATTGTGAATATATTTATGGCGCGATTGTACGACGCCGGTTTTTAACGAATCGGAAAATATGTCATTATTTTTTTACGACTCAAGTAGTGTAGACTATAGTATAGTATAGCAAACTCGAACATACTAAATGTCTATATACAACATATTATTATTACGTAGTGTCTTTATATATGCGTACAAGATGAACGACGTGCCTGCACAATAATAATGCGGTATTTTTGTCCGGCCAATATATCTACATTGTTTGGATATTTGTCTATTTATATTCCAATTAGAACAAGAGAAAAACTTCAAAGTAATACACAACTCGAAATTAATGTTGTCAAAGCATGTTCGGCTGACCGACTATGCGCACATGTATACCGTACATTACCTACTATTTATAATTGATGGTAGTCTGGTAACTATCAGAATAGATAGATAACAAATATTTAATTTGGCAACCACATTTTTATGTGTACAGGCGCCTATGCTGAAACACGAGAAATGTTCATTGATATTAATAATATTTTAAGCGTACGACAAATGTTTAATTTGGTTAGCACAATAATGTATAGTAATCATCATGATTATTGTAAAATTAGAACCAAAAACTACTAGGTATATTATGTAGGTATTCATAATTCTTTTACATTGATTTATTATCTATGTATACGATTTACCAACAAGTTAATATAATATCTTGAAAACGTATCCTCGTATAACGTATAATTATCATGTCTAACGTTTCGTTTAATCTCTAATGTACTTATGTATACGTATATTATTACCCGTGAAAATGAAACTATACAATTTAAATATCTCATCTTTATCGTTATTATTTATAATCTGTATATAAGAAAATTATATGATTTTTAACTTGTTAGATTTCTCTTCTTCTTTTTAAAAATCCTTTAAATTTTTAACACCATATGCTCGTAGTCAGATATTAGGTATACCTATACATAATATGTTAGTAATAAATTTTATTAGGTGAAGTTGGCGATTTGATGTTTTATTATTGTACGTAATAGTTTGTCTAAACTGAAAAGTCGTGTTAATTACTTCGCCGTGGATTTGCGGTCAAAATTGTTGTAACAAAAACTATTGTGATTATAGTTGATTAATTTTTTCTATCAACGATCTCTCGAATGTACTATCAAATTTAATAATATATACACAATATACAGACACTAATCTAAAAATTTAAATCAAACACAAATAATGTATTTCATTGATAAATATAAAATGAAATTATTTTGAACGCACCTAACTAATTTTTCCTATTTAAAATCAATTATAATTATTATTAACTGTGTTTTGCTATTCTAAATTTTGAAGATATTGAATGTTTTACTTTTTTTTTTTTTTTTTGTATGTTTATAAAGGTATACTTGAATATAATCCATCATTTTAATAGTTTTGGGCGTTCGCGAAAACGTTTTGAATTCTTTTGTCACTTTTATAGGGGGTCGACTAAACGGGTTTTTTGTGAAGAAGGCCACGAAGCGCGTGTATTACTAAAAGCCGTCCGATATACATTTTTCGAATTTTAGTGGGTATAATATATTACTGTCTACGGAAAGATGAAATACGCGGAGAATTCGTAGGACCTTCTAAAAAACTACTCAGGCAAAATGAGGTGCAGTTTCATGATATATATTCTATAATATAGTGTATGTATGTAGTAGGTATAGGGATTGTCTGACCAGTATACGTTTTGATTAAAATGTACTCAAAAAAGTATAAGATATACATGTAAAAAAAAAAAAAAAGAGAAAGAAGCTTTGGGAGATTTGGGGAGAAGCAAAGTCAGTCTTTTGTATTATTAACATGTAAAATTCTTCTCTGTAGTATATATATATATATATATATGTATGCGTACATTTACGTTCCCTTTTAGGAACAGATAAGCTTTTCCATACATCGTCAATCATCGTTTATTGCGTATTCTTGCCATATCATACGCGCACGCAAACGCACTCGCGAATTTCCCTTTATGTCGTTAAAAAATTCACATGTATACGCTCATGCGTGCATACAGGGTCATTCAAATTTAACGTTACGAACTTAATGGCGCTTGGATACGCGAGCATTAAAAACCGGAACGCGCTGCACTACGAATTCGAATGACCCTGTACATATAATTTAATACCATGTAAATTTAATATGTATTTTCTATGTACAACATTTCTTTCAAATGATATTGTATTTATTTTTCGAAATGTTTTCTTAATTCGTCGTCATATAATAATAATACAAAGCTTCTGGTCGTTGAAAATTTCGTCAACTGTCCGATCTGTTGCCGACTTATAAACGTTACTTCATGTCGGAAACATAAATCGGCTTATGCAAAAACCTCTCGGAGACGTTAATACACCCGGACGGTGTGCAAAAAGCCGTATCGTGTGTATATAGATATATATGTGTAATATGTATAAATATATATTTGTACACAGTACACACACACGCACCACTGCAGAGTGTACTACAGTAGTCGAAATCTCTTGAGCGCCTTTTGTGCTCACGTTTCCACATCTTTCTTTTATTTTTGCATATTTATGGTTTTTTTTTTCGCACTACGCAAATTTTTGCCCGAAGACGCCTAATTGTACACAATGCGTTGCACATAAAGACGTGACAATTTGTACGCACACTCGATGTACACATTATATAATATACATACATATTTTAACATTATAATATTATATATGTGTTCTTTCGTACACGCCGATTACCGACTACGCACGCTAAAATAAACACTTGAACTCTTTGTTTTTGACTATGTGAGTATTTTGAGTTAAACGGTTTTTACATAAACCCCCGTCGGTACTCTACAATATAAACGTATTTGCCAAAGACACTTATTAACACGCATACATTATATTATCGTATATATTAATTCGTGTTCAAATGTTAAGGTACACATGTGTCAATGTGTGCACAGTTTTTCGGATAAAAATTTAAGTACTATAGTGCCGTGTGTGTTATGGCACGTGTTGATATACCCCTAAATTTTTTAATAATATATTATTATTCGATTTGTGGTTAGAACGATTAAAATTGTTATGTTATATGTAAGAGTGTAAGACGTTAGAGTTATCGTGGCCAAGCGTTTATATACCCAAACATTCATTAGTCGTTGGTTCGAACTAGGTCGCACAGGTATTTCACTTTTCGGATGGGACCACTGCACCCTCCTGAGAGATGAATCCATTCAAAAACCAAATACTCCATTACAAGTTACAACTTATTATCATTGGTGCAAATAGGGGGGCTTGGGGGAACTTAGTTCCCCCAGTTCAAAATCTAGTAATTAGTATTAATTTTTATATTCTGTAGTACTAAACATGTATATATTTTACTTGGTTGAGGTCGACTATGGATCAGACTAGGTTCTTAACTCTATCTATTCTACATATTGAGAGGGATTTATCTAATAATATAAATACAGAAGAGATTTTAAATTTATTTGCCGAAAAATATCGGAGAATTTTGTTAAAATAAATATATTCTAAAAATGTAATACTTTGTATTTTTATATATCCGTGACGATAGTTGCTCAGTGGGTGGGGGATTTTATAGACAGCGTTTTCCTCCAACGTTTGTTTTACTTATATTATGGCCTTTGTGGAGTGGGGCTTGAGTCCCCCCAAAAAATTTAGTCAATTTGTGCCTATGCTTATTATAAAGTACAACACGCACGGATAGCTAATGAAAAAAGTTGTCATAGGCCTCTTGACCATTTAACAAATAATAATAATGAAAAAATTAAGATTGTGATACTTGACACTTCTGAAAACTGAATGCGTTGATTTTTTCTCAAAAGTAATCGAAACATAAATAGTTGCAAAATACTATAATACAAATATGTATAACGACGATATTCCTTCGTATTTATACTTACACGATAGAAAATTGCATTGTTAAATAAATAGTTCACAAATGATTATAAGTTATAGTATTTAATAATTCGCTAAGACATTAGAAATTTACACATCATTAAAATATTTTTTTATTTCATGCACAAACTGTAGTGGTCCTTAGATAGACCCTGAATAAACCGAAAGTCAGTCTACAATGGAAATTTTCATGTTAAACCCGTCATAAACTATATCATGGATTGTTGATCTGCTTTAATTTAATATTCATTCATTTATGTTTTTATTATACTAGTGCGATTATGAAATGTACCGTCTGGATAACAATGTAGCTACGCAAAACGTAAAAGCAAAAGAAACTTTCACACACATACCGAATGAGATCACCACATCCCGCGTTGTAGAGGAACATTATAATAATTCATACACTGCAGTATTGGGATTTTCGGTCGGCATACTGATTGGAATTCGGATTTGTAAGCTTTCAAAATCATCTATCATATACACATACGATGTCATACAGAATGTATAATATACACATATATAAGTAATACAAATAATAATGAATGATTCTTCTTCTTCTTCTTATTATTATTATTATTATTATTATTATTATTATTATTATTATTAGTGTACGTCTGGAAAACTGAAAACATAATCCCTCTCGGAATACCAACGGCAGGAGCAGCAGCAGCCGTTTCAGTAGCGCACCGATTCCACGAGCAGATAATCCTTTTGTCGAACGCCGACAATATTCAACTCACTCTTCGGTCCCTTTCCCCGCACGTGGGGCGCACTCGTGACGGCCGGGCAGCAAAGTCGACGTGCGTACATGCGGATATCGGATTTGCCGCATAGGCGATTTATCACGAGACCTTTGGAGCGCGCGCACGGGCCCCAAGCGCAACACACTGCAACAACGGATGTATGGCATAATTTGTTATATACGCGCGGCGCTATTGAACACCGGCCAACACTCTGGCGATCCATAGTGGATAAGGAAAAAAAATAAAAATATAAAAATGTAGAAGAAAAAAAATAATAATATATTACTCCACGAGGCGGAAAATACACATGATACTATGCCATATGATGTTATACGTTTGTTCACGTATATGCGTCCGAAGAGAATCGCATATCGAATGCCGCAGCATAATTTATTACATGTTTTTTCGTAATATATACTGATTATTGGATCGGAACTGATACCAAAAACGTCAACGATCATCTAAGTTCCGGCGTAACAACCCGTTGTTGTTATAATATATAATATAATATATTGTATATTATTATTATATGCTGTTAAAATATCTATTCGGTCGTTGTACGTTCATAATACACCGGCAATTTGCTTCCATCGTTGGTCGAACAGTTATCGTCCCGAGTGACTTTATACTCGCCAAACATGTTCCGTTATACCGCGTATTTTTCGTACTCTACCGGAAGATTCTCGACAAGTGGACGTGCAAACAGTGTGTTACACGTACATTATACACATAATCCTTTTGCTATATTAGGAAACCGGGTATTATGCGTACCTAACGATTTTATTTTGGCGTTTCTCATTCTCGTAGCCCGCGTGGGCTCGTCGTCGTCATCACCACCAACACTGTCTCCTTCCCTAACCCCCCCCCCTCTTTTCCCTCGGGCATGTCTTTTGTCCGTATGCATTTAAATGTATGTACTACGTGAACGATGGCGTGTTGTAACACTTTGCCAAATCCCGTTTGCGACCCTCTCTGTATATATTCACACACTTATACACACACGCGCACACACAAGCTCAGATTTTACGGCCTTGGCAGAAAAGGCATTATATGATTTTTTTTTTTTTTCCTAGTCATTTTTATTCCAGCGTTCGTTGAAGGGGCGACGCAGAAGAGGAGGAAGAATGAGCAGAAGGAGAACGAGGATTGCTCAACTCTGCTCACACACATGCACGCACACTCACGAGCGCGTACAACAAAACATAATATAATAATATATAAAAAAACCGGTCTTGTATGAGAAACGAAAAAATAAAATAAAATAGGAAGAAACAATAATATGTAAAAAAAAAAAAAAACAGTGAAGAAACCATTGAAAAGCAGTTAGTCCCGTTTCGGTGGTCTACAAAACAATATAATATATATACGCCGTGTGCAGTATATGACTCGGTCGCTTCGGTTCAATACGAAACTTGTAAATTTAATTTTACTATTTCCCACACAGCCGCCACCATCACTGCCACCGCAGCCCGTACCAAAGTATTTAGAAAATGTGTGACCGCAAATATTTGCGCCACGTGTGCATCTCGTTCGCGTGTATGTACATATTGCCTTCTATTAATAATATATACTGTGAACATATATACGTGTAATATATTGTATTGCTTTTTCGGGTCCCCATGTCGCGCGCGATTCTAATTTCAAAGAATACATTACTACGAATGCGGGGAAAAAAGTTTGATGCCCGAACAGCCGTTCCTTTGAACTCGCCCCGAGAGTTAAACAATTCCTTCTTTTTTTTTTTTTTTTGGGGACGGATTTCTTTTACTTCCGGACTGTCCTCGCGGTATTTATGAGCTTTTCCCTTTCGTTCACTATCATCTTTTTCTCTCCATATCTGCGTCTCCATAGCGCGAAAACGGGTCGCGTAAAGGAAAACGATTTTTGTCCCATCGTACATTTTAACCAGTAAAAGTATAAAGTTGTCTACATACACACAAACATACATACAAGCGCGTGCAGTTATACATATATTATTATGTGTACATATGCGCAATTAACTATCAATTTTTTATTGCTTGTTCCAGTGAATAATGTCCGTAAACATAATATAATCATAATTTGCACTAATACATCATATGCAAAATATTATGTATTCGTCAATGCGTGCCAATTATAACGCATTATTGCCTTTCAAAACATTTTAACGTTTGGTATTCCAATAATTAGTATTCGTACTTTTAAAAGGTACATTTTTTCATCATAAATATATTTTAAATAGCACAATAATAATACATACGAATTGAGTTATAACCGGTAAAATCAATTATCATTATATTATTATTGGATGTACCTACTAAATATATTTGATTTTCAAGCATCATAGGATTTTATACATTAGTATGTCGCGATTAAACGTATTTATAGTAAATATATTGATACATTATTTTTATCGATATACTTTAATTAAACTCCGGCCGTGAATTATTATGATTTTCTATAAATTGCAAGTACTTAAAATTTATTTCAATTATAAATAGTTATCCATATTTTTTAAAAAAAAATATCGTTTCATATAAATTATATAAACAGATTGATTCATAAATGATAAAAAAACCCTTGTGTGTTTATTCTTTAATCTTAAATATTATATGTTTATCTTATAATACATTTGAATATTTGATAGTAACAAATTTATAGTAAAAAATGATAAAATTCCACACTGAAATCTAAATAAACATTTAATTATATACTCTAGCATAGAAACATCAATTAATTGGGTAAAATAGTTGAAAATCCTTTAATTTTTAATTGTAAGGTGCAGGGAATGAAATTTTTCGAAAACTATTTATTTATTTAAGTTTTACTGACTCTTATTAATGTTTTTCCATTTAGAGTAAATATATTATTGAATAAAGACTAGTAAGTAGTATTTACGCCAGAACTCACATTTGATTGAATGCAATTTAAATCACTGTTTGAGTAGAAAATTAAATCGTTAAATATAATTATGATCCTAAAATGTTGAATATTACTTTATTATACGCACACTCGATGTAGTAATAAAAATTATTATTATCATTCAAACGTATACAAATCGTCAGTAACATAATATTATATGTATAGGGTGTTACATGGTAATAATAGTATATGGGTATAATCTACTAAGCCGTATAATAATTTATGTTCGAATTAAGTGGCACTGACAAGATTGATGATCTATTTTGTGGCCGTTGCAATAGTTTTTCGTTATTTTAACTATTTTCTTGAAGTGTGTGTGTATGTGTGTGTGTGTGTGTGTGAGGTTTATTTATAGTGTAATATAGATTGTTGCGTTTTTATTCCACAATAATATCGTACACGTAATACGTTTATAACGGTGTTTTAATGATAATTTAGGAAGACGTTTAAAATTATACATGTGTCCGCATACGAGCTGATTTTAACCGTCAAGGATTCTTATTTTATTTTTTATTCTCTTCAAACGCGTCCTTCGATATAGGAATACCGTTGGGAATTCATTTTTTCTCATTACAGTTTAGCGGTAGCGTACATAATCCGGTCATCGAAAAGAAGACACGCCTGGCGAACGAGACCACAGCTCGCATCATATTGTCCGCCTACCATACGTATATATACCGGTCAGCCGAGCGCATTATTCGTATGCATATGTAATAATAATAATAATAATAATAATATATAGAAAGTAGAAAGCGCATTGTTTATTATCGCGCGCCGAACAATAATAGTAATAATAATAATAATAATAATATAACGTCGGCAGGTATATAAATGTCATTTATGAAAAATCGTACTGTCAGGTGGAGAGGAAAAAAAAGAAAAGAAAAACGAGCCGCATTGTGTTTTGGGACGTCGTCGTGGTCGTCGACGTAATCTCTCTCGTTCGGAAGACTTTGCGGTGCGGGAGGAAACGGTTCGGGCATATTACGCGCGCGCCGAATATATACGCCGCTTTTACGACCCCACGTCGTATTATTAACCACCTAACCGACCGAGAGGCTTCGACGAGTGCACATTTCTATTATGAACGTATGCGTATATATATATATATATATACGCCTATATACATTGTATAATAAGTCCGTACACGTACGACGACGACGACGACGACGGGCAGTAAAAATCTCTTTCTCTCGGATATTCGGCAACTCGGACGTACCCGCGCGAGTGCCCCTACCCGTTCCTCCGAAAAACGGTATACGTACCGCGTATATATATACACGCAAAATCGTAAAACCGACCACCGTGAGATAATATATATACACGTAAGCCCATATATACATGTATGTAAGCCTCAGTCGTCGGTCGGTCCACCGCTTTTACTTCAATATCCTGTGTAGCTCGCGACCGCCAGCGATGAGTCCTCTCTCCCTACGCCACGTCGCTGACACGTTTCGACGTGCAGCCGCGCACTGTACTGAATATAATATTATATTATTCACTGCGCCGCCACCGATGATATGGTGATGCACACACGCGCACATTTATACGTGCGTGTATGTGTACGGTTTTACGACCAACCGAAAAGTTTTCTTTTGTTTCGACGACAACGCGAACGACTGTTTTTACGATGTGCGTGCGCCCCCCCCAAAACCACTGCTGGCGGTCTTTCGGCATGGAGTCGGCGACGTCGTCGGCGCGCAATAAAATCGTTTCGAAACGGTACTCATCGGCGCGCATTCACGGAGATTCGCTCGGCGGCTTTTATTCGGATCCGGTGCTGTCGGTAAATGTACATAATATAGCACCGGACTCGATGCCGGGGACATCTATATAGGCGTGGTGGCTTCGAGGGGGGGGGGGTGCACGTGGAAACGTTTGTCAACGTTTGCAGAGGTTCTTTGATAACTGCCTTTGAACGGATTTCCAAGACTTTCTCTACACACATATATAGTTCACACCACCATAACATCATAATACAATAAAAATTAATTAGTAATTAGTAATTACCTATCAGTTATTACTTATTATCAATGTAAAATATCCGGACAAAACCCTTTGATGACTCTTGTAGGATAATACTTGTTTGGTCAAAACTCAAAAGTAATATGCTACATCGCTATATGTTGAAAAATGGTTTGACGTAACGTTATTTTTACTTTGGAGCACCGATTCCGCGAAAAAGTTCTTAATGGTTTAAAATGAATGTTAAAAAACGAATCAATAAATTTAATTTTCCAACAATTATAAATTGTATAGTACTTAATATATACTTAGCCTTAAGTATATATATATATATATATATATATATATATATACCAAAGGCTATTTATACTTAAGTAATTTTACATGAGGTATATGTTTTATATGCCGTGGTACAAACGTTTGTAAAAAATCAGTATTATTCTTAAATCGTATGTAATATATACATTATGTTTGATTACCTAGTCGAAGAATTTGATTAAATGCAAAGCTAATAGATTATTGATTTATAACAGGGGTCGGCAACTTGGGGACCGCGAAAGGCAAAATTCCGCACCTTGTCAACTGTACTTCACTATATTATTTACTGTAATATTATTATTATTAATAGAGAATATTCATTTAATTTAATTTATCAAACTCAGATTATAGTTATGATAATTGCAAATATTTTATTGGGCAGGTAATAATCGGGTTTTATTACGATGTTATCGGCCGATGGCTGTGTCACGACAATACCAAATATCAAATATACCGATGCATCGCGATGGCGTAAAATTACATTTATTGCTTATCGTTACTATCAATTGAAATAGTTATATTATTTGTCTGTAATCCGTATTTTTTAAATAACAAGTTAGTGAATGATTTATTACGTGTAAATTCGCCTGTGGATACAGTGCTTTTTCGTTTTATATTATTTCTTCTTATTATTCGTTCAATAGGTTAGGTAAAAAACACAAAACTGACTTCGAAAATAGGAAGTTTACGAACGAGTGGACAGAACTATATTGTTTTGTATTGCCTGAAAGGGTTGGAGCCATTCCACTATTCCAGTCTGTTTAATTTTTTTACTGAACCTCATTGATTTATTATTTTAATCTTTAGGATTCCAATAGAAATTACTTGCCGACCCCTGATTTATAATTTTATTATTATTTCAATTTTTGAACCTCTTACATTTTATCGATATAACGTCAGCTATTCAGATGTAATTAATAAAATGTCTACATGACAATCGCACAACTACCTCTTTCCATCTTTCTCACTCACTCTATATATATATCTCCCATGATGTAATAATATATTGTAATAATATATAATGCCAGGGGTTTTTTTTTTTTTTTGGTGAATTTCCGTATATTTTAATCCAGATAAATTGTACGATATACAATATCGTACAATTTATAGTTACTATAATTATAGTTATTTATATTGTTCTCGTACAGCCACGCGCGTCGTAATATTTTATTATTTTATTTTGTAAAACATTTATACACAATGATTAAACGACTTATGGTCATATTGTGTTTCTACGCGGTCACCGATGCATTACAGTTATTGCAACGAAATGAATTATGTATAACATGTATCGCAACGATCGGACTTGTTTTACGGCGGGCAACGACGGTTAAGATATTACTGATAATCCGCCGTATACGAGCAATATAGTATTACATGCTTTATTATTTACTCGTATACATTATCCTTGTTATAGACTCGGAGGAGATGCCATTGACTATTACATTAAAAACACGAATTCTATTTCGGTCCTATTATACAACCATACTAATATTGTACACGTTACCCGTTATTTAATTTATGTCAACCGTATACTAATTTCGAATACCACGGGAAACGAATTATTTTCGAAATTAATATCTTTCATATTTCTATCATTGGGCGCTCCCGGTCTGTATATAATATAATATATTATATATTATATATGTCACGCGGTGATATGTTATGATTAATTTAATGACATAATTATATGCGTGTATATATGTATAGTAGATAATAATTAGGAACCACGTATGATAATAATAATAACATACGGATTCAAGTGACATATTGTTTTTAATTGCCATCCAATAAAATATATAACTAATTATACTCTAGAATTATTATAACGTACCGTAAACACGCACGCAGGCAACGGAACGAATTTTGTACCCTAGGGATTATGTATTATAATAATATATGCATACCATCTTGATAAATCCAGAAATAACTTTTTTGGTTACCGCTCACGAGCCAAGGAAAACCGAAATAATTTTTGCAAGACGCCAATCCTATAATTCTATTAAATTAACAACAATTGACAAATACACATAATACTTATATACTCGTATATTATAATTAATAAATCAAAATCAATTGGTGCAAACAATTATTTTGGTTTACATTATAACTTATACATATTATATACTCTTCATGTATAATAACGTTTATTCAGCCATTCGTATTAATAAAATTGTTAAGTAAGATAATAATATTGAGTTAAATATTATTTGTTCGAGTTTAACTATATTTTTAAATATTTTTCATTTGTCCAAAAAAAATGCACAGCATCAGAAGCTATCTAATTTTTACTACATTTGCTTTTAAGGTGCATTGTAAGCAATAGGCATGCTGAATCGATAAATACTTCAATGGTCAACCATCCGAGTATCCTATAGTACTCGGAGCCGACAACTTAAACACACCGTGCCTTAAAAGAGTTTTATTATAAAAATACTTAAGAGACAATGATCGTGGTTCTGGTGTCTCTGCAGTTAATGAGTGAACCTAACCTATAGTAAGGCGCGTTTACATGGTTCACTATAGATGATCACACCTTTCAATGAGTTATCATCATATTATTATCATCTTGTTAATTTCTTTTCAGAGCAAGTTATCAAAAATAAAAACATGTGTTTGAACATTCAGATTCACTGATATTGAAGATGAAAGTAGTGTTTACACTAATCACTTTTGACGATTCATCGTTAGTGATTCACTCAGAGTGAAGGAAAGTTGGACACGACCCAACTTTGTTCATCGTTTCAATGACGATGATCATTTTTGATGATTCAATGTTTACATTGTTCATTATTTATTCACTTTGGATGATTCATCCAAAATGATCACCAAGAGTGAACCGTGTAAACGCGCCTGTATATCAGTATATAGTATTACTAATTATTATGCGCTTCGAGCAAGGAAAAAAATGATCGGATTGCTTTCGTTATTTTCTTTCAACCCGACCAAATATTTAAATGTGGACTTGCTGTGCGCAGGAAAAAACGAAATAATGTTTTCATACCCCGGTATTTTAGTTGGACGTCAGAATCGTTACGGAAAGAGTAAAGACAGAAACAGCTGCAGACGACTTGTATAGTTAGTCCGTGTAAAAGATATTTAACTTCGAGTTCACTAAAACGATATGGATTATGTCTAAGAACTATTATTAATGCCAGTTCCACCGTCTCTGTATGGCGGGACGTACAATTTGAAAAACCCTGTTATATACCCCGTGCGGTATATACTATAACGTACTTCAATACTTGGAATAATAATATATACAGCGTACTAAATGAGGTTCAAAATATTTAAATAATATCTGCGTGCACCGTAATAAATGCATCGTAAAATTTTTTTTTTCCATTTTAAATTTACATAGTATTATCGTTTTATCGTTTTAAACAGAGTTCTTTCATATTTAATTACAATATACGTATACAGGGTGATTTTTTAAGTATTCTCGACTCTTTATTTTACGCTTAAATTATTCATTTTTTCAAAATCAGAGTTTGAAAAATGTATATGCACCTAAAAACTATATTTTCCGATACATCTATTTTTAAACTTTTTAAGGAGTAATCTTGTGGCAGAATTATTAACTTTTATTTTCCATTTTTATACCAATTTTTTTTTCTCAAATAGTATTATTCAGTTGATTAATCTGGAATTTTAATATAACATAGACCATAGTCGACATATGAAAGAGACATTTTGGAGTTATTCGAAAAAGTTAATCATGAAGGACCGAGCTTAAAATTTCCTTAATTACGTTCGATAATTTTGATTGAAATTATAAAAAAACAAATGTTGTTTTCATTTGAAAACAAAAGTTGATATTTCCACAGGATATTCTCAAAAAGTTGCAATAACAATTTGTATATCGGAAGATATAGTCTTTTAAATGTTTAATACAATCATTTTAATTATGGTTTATGATTACAGATGCACACATATCCATGACTGATACAGATACGTATTACAAACAGCATTTTTAGATTAACAGTTGATAATATTGATATTATCATTATACTCTCGTATAAATTATAGAGTATCATATAATCGAGAGAAAGATATGGCCTAGGAAATTTAGAAATGCAAATATACGTAGTTATACTAGGGAGAAGAGGAGGGCAATCGTCAACTGTTTCATCTTATGTTCGGGGTGCATGTAGAGAAGACATTTAGTGAAAGCTTATGTAAAACAACAGCAATACGTATCACTTTCGAAGTTTTATTTAACTTGTTGCGAAAAGATTTGTAAAAAAAAACCAATACGATTAAGTAATACGTTTCATTCAGCATGGTGCACATATGTGTAGACTGTGGAGGACCGTATGCACGGCAACATTAATTGAAGTTGTATATGAAAACAAAAACTTATTCAACTTGACGCGTTGAATGCGAGATAATACACTGATTCGCGGGCAACGCAGTAAAATAATACGAACACATATCTATATCATTGTGTTCGAAAATGTGTTTGGCGCGCGAAGCTCTGAAGAGGGAGAGATATTACATTATTACCATGAAATTGGCCCTTCTTCAACATTTTTTGATTTTTCCCATTTGCATGGTACACTCCAAAGTTCCCGCGACTTTTATTGACATTATTTATCTATAATATAACTGCCGCTACTGTACAAGGCACAAGTCCGAAACAATGGGCTGGCGAGCGGCCAATCGGGCTATTTGCGTTATTCGCTCATCGTTCCTATAATAGTAAAATTGGTGTAATTTTTTATGTCTTACAACGACATCATAGAATTCTATTATCGTTATGGTACACACACACCACACACATACCGAGTATACGTATAATATAATATTATGGCGTATAGATGCGGACTCGTGAACACGCATTTATTACACGTGCACCGGACCCGAATGCAGTTTTGGTCTCACGCGCGCAATGTTTCCGTTGCTGCCGTAGTGTTCAAAACACTCACGCACGCACACCGCACTTACCCGCGCGTATAAAAACAGCGTAATGACTCGATCATAAAATATCGCGTACGTTGTCGCAAGTGCATTGCGATTTCGACAAGGACGTTTTAATACATTATTAATTTATTATAATAGAGTATGTACTGCAAAGAAATTATTGGACAATTAATTTTGTTTAAAATTTTATACGAGACACTTTTACACTCAACAACTGCAGAAGCTATACATTAAATGTTTAAATGAGAAAATAAGGGAAAACATAACGAGTCGATCAACTAGATTGTATAGTTAGTTTAATTTTTTGCGATTAAAAAGGGAAATGCGAACTGTCGATGACCATAATCAATATTAAAGTTTAAACCAAAACAGCTACATTATATTTGCAAACCGTGGTCGATGTATATTGATCTCACATTATAAGAGTCACATAGAATTTGAAAGACCTTCCCTCCACTGTAAATATACAATACGCATGTTGGACCAGTAATAAAAGATCGAGTATCACCGGACCGGAGAAACTAGAAAAAAAAAAACCAAGAGCTTTGTATATGGTATAGTGTTGTCGTTTGGGTTTGACCGCTATACCATCATCTGGGCTCCCTTGATCGTAAATTTTAAATGCAAAACGGCGAAATAGAAATAATAATATCGCGTGTGTTTGCAAGTTTGACGCGCGTGCGTCGTATAACCGGGAGACGGGGTAAAAGTTTTCTCTATATCTCGTCTTTCTCTCTCGTCTCTCTCTCTCGTCTCTCTCTCTCTCTCTCTCTCTATAGCACTCCATCAGCCCCCCACTCCTGTAGACAGTGTGCGTCGGCTGGACCTATTATAATATATTTGCAATAATATATATAAGAACGGACCGGAAACCGTATAATGCCGTAATAACTTTGGCCCATTTTCCTTTTTTTCATCCTCTGTCCTTCTGCCTCGACCACCGCGGTGTCCTTTTATACGAGGGGACTCGTGTATAGTGCCCCCGACGTACATATACAATGACCACAAAACTTTTCGGATCCGAGACGAATTACCGTATCGCGGGAAAACTTCTAATGGCTTCTTCGTATAATATGTGCGCATGCATGTACACGAATGGCGAGTTATCCACGTCCTTTCCGGCCACGTGGTTTGCGGTCGTCTATACAACGCCGTGCAAGAGGTACACGTCTGTGACAGCAGAAAACCGACTGCGGCTATCCGAGGAGATTTGCGGGGAAATTAGGTGTATAGTGCGTCGTGGTCGTTCCATATACAGCGTAACACACACGTCGTTGTATGTATGCGTTTGGTCCGTGTTCGCGAATTATAACTTACTATATTTAAACTATCCGCGATGCACTGCACTCGAGATACCCGAATAAGTATGCGAACAACACAACCATTTGCTCAATACAACTTTGACTCCTGGATGGTAGGGCGGTTCTCCTCTGGTTTGCAATGATGAATTTTATTTCTGCAAAGAAAACCGTTTGGATATTTATTTTTTTGCGACAATAAATATCAATATATTATTGTATACTATAATATGAATAAAGTTTATTACGAAAGTTTTGTGCAAAGTTTTTTTTTCCTTCAGGTTTTTACGTTTTGAGAGTCACATATTTAATGAAGCTTAGAAGTGCACTCTTTATGGTGAAAGAAGGGATGAGGAGACAGGTGGCTAATATTGTATTTAAAAGTACTTATATTGTATGCTATAAGATGCCCTTTGTGTATGTCAGTATGAAATCACTCAGGGAAAAATGTGATTAGACTCGTATAGTTGTACCCTTTGCATAGTTCAATTGATCAAGTTTCAAACGTCACCATCGTGGCACATATGGTGTAGACGAGAGAAAGTGATTGGAGTACATACGATATGTGTTCGAGTGTATAATAACCGTTATATAACTTATTATTAATAAGTGGGTACACAAATTGCGTCTGTTTAAATCTAAATGACTACATGAATTTCGTCCGATTTTATCTAATATGGTTTTATTAGTTATTCGTGTGAACTTAACCACTGCACGAAAGTACTAAAAAGCAGATAATAATTTTAGTTTGATTTGGATCGTATTATTGGTGTATACGTTCGTGTGATCTTTGACAAATAAAACTTAAACTCTAAAAACACTTCAAACGAAAAAAATAGAATACTGCAAAATATGAAGGTGACCAATTAACCCGTCTTGAATATACTAAGAAGGTATCTTGGGAAAGAAAATAATGTTTTTACGTTGGAACGCAATTCGTGCGGAAAAGAAATTTTGGGATGCAATTCATGTGCATCGATAGTATATACCTACTTATGTTTAGCTCGTTGCACGCCGACAAATTTCCATCACCCCTGCTGCCACTGCGACGAGGGTCATTTAGTGTGCGGAATTCGAATCGAATGACCACCAGAGAAGACCATCGTCATACGCATTAATATAACGCATATAATATACATAAACCATAAGCCTATAAGTGCTCGGGTCCAACTTCGGGTCTCAATTTTGACAAGTGTCCCCGAATACAATATGTATAATATAATATAGTACAGTATACTATGTCACGCGCCGCTGATACGAATCGTATTTATACATTACTGCTCATGTCATTCCTGTATGTGTACACCGTTCGTGCATTAATATTATACCGCAGAGACCATTATAACTGTATACGCGTATCAAGTAAAGCTCGCGAAGATGCCGGTCGTAGACATCATTATTCCGGAAGGCGTTCATAGCCCATAACGCGAGTATCGTGACAATGTAGTTCTGCAGTATACGATGTAATAATAAACATGTAATATAATAATAATTATCGTTATACTATTACGATGTATTAATTTCAGTAGGGTTAGAATCGCGCGCGAAACTATGGGTCGTTCTATATCGGTACTGCGCATTCGTATTTATGTGCATATAATATGGGTTGTGTGTCATACGAAGACAATCGCAAATTTCCAACGGATCCATATGCGTACTTGTGGTCTATGGACTGCCGTGGTGCGAAAGAAATGGCATGAAAAAATGTCGCGGACCGAGGTTGCGGTAAACTCGATCGTCTGGCGGTTTATTATATAAAATATTATATTATTCCAACAATCGTATAAAATATAATTAAATAATATGATTTACACAGCTTCTGACTTTGCTAACACCGCAGAGCGAGTCCACAGACGTTTCTTTTCCTATATATGCTAATCAATAATTGCAGCAGTGTATGATGTGCTGAATATTCCCCATCCAGTGCACTCAAAACTTACCCGTTATCCTACACTTATCAACCCTGGGCCCCTGGCGGCTGACCGATAGAAAAGCATAGTCTAACATAAAATATTTCCAAGTCTTTTTAGTGCGGTTCTACATGATGCTCCATCACTCCTTTTCCTCTTATGAACTGTAGAGTTATACTCCATACTCAACTTGTTCTACCTATTCTTTTGTTACTCTTAAGAGTACCTAAAACTTCTAATTACGGTCGTAATAATTAAATTTACTACAACTATATCCAACCCTTCTCATACCAATATTATATTGGTACTTCATACCAATACTTTTTTCTTTTCTTCAACACTGCCTATAGCTATTTCTGAATCACTTCTTACGAAGTTTATCTTCATACACGCATAGTATAAACATTTAATTTTAATAATATATACCTACTAATGTATTCATTGGACTTTGCCCGTGTTTAGTAATAATCAGGGGTTAAAGTGGGAGAGCGACGCAGGGGCACTCAGCCCCCTACCTCTAACAATCTCAAATAAGCGTCCACATGTTTGGTGTACATTTATAGACACTGTACATCCTCTATAAAAAATGGCACGGAACGCTCAGTTTCTTTGGTATTTAAGTCCCTCTTACAGTTTGTGTTCACTTTAAGTCCTGGTAATAATAACGCAATAAAACAAAATAATATATACATCGTGTACTTAAGTCATGATGATAGTCGTATTACGGCCGAGTGCGGCTAGAACGTCAAGAATATAATATAGGGTAAACCGCTGCTGGGATGAGAAAAGAGGGATGATTTGACGAACTGCTTGTGACATGAAAACTCGTCGTGAACGTTATATACACGGAATTTGCGGAGTCAGCTGTTGGCGAAGGGAACGAAATGATTTAATCACGTACGTCTCGTTACACAGGTATGTTTTTAATTGCTCCGGCAGTGCACGCGCTAGTCTTATCCGAATAAACGACGAAATTTGTTCGGCGCAGTAATAATAATATCGTGCAGCGCTTGAAAATGGTTTAATTACTGCAGCGGCGCGCGTTTTCTTCGGAAAATTGTCGTCTCCATCACAGTATCACCACCCGAATGATGTCCGACCCTTCCACCGAACACGTTAAATACGTATAAGAATATAATTGTACGACGTATATTGTTAATAAATATTCATCCTTTGTACGGCAAAGCGCTAGGGATTTCAACTTTTCAATCTTTGAGACGAAAAATAAAAGTAAACGAAATTTCACTCTCCGACGAGACCCAAACGGGCCAAATCCGTAGCTCTTATAGCGACACTCATTGGTTAAAACTATATAATGAACTCCATAATTTCTGTGTCGAAAGATAAACAGTGTTCAAAATGTTTAAATCGATTTGTATATCTATTATTTTTAAATTCACTCTTAGTCGAGGATATAATATATGTATATATATAATATCGGACTGTATTTGATATATTTTATCAAATACATTTCGATATTTATTTTATTTGTCCTCTGGGTCCTGTGACACAGTGTTATTATTTACTTCATGGTCTTTATATCGGAATTTTCTCATCGACTTTTACAACCATAACTGTCTAGTCAAATATATACGGCCCATCGTATATTTCCTTTTATCCAGATCCTTTTTTAAAGCATAATATAAAACTTTTATTTTGTTCTTTTCAATACTCATTTGACAATTACAGCTTTAATTAAAAGAGGCTTAAATTAATTATTATCTATTATCCATTAATAACCCCAAAAAATGCAAATTATAAAAAAAAAATAATGATAATTATAACCAAAGATAATCATAATAATAATAGTAACTGTATCCGTATGCTATTTTTACATAAAATATTATACATAAATTAACTTATATAATGTAATATAATACTCATTATAATGTGATAAAGCCTATTTCCGATCTCGAATTTTTATAATAATATTATGTAATTCGTACGAGAGTCTCACCTTTTTCGACGGTTTGTCGATATATTGCGTATTGATAACACATTATTATTTATTACTACAATACTACCTAATATTATCTTTACGTTCGAGACGGAATTGTATACTGGACTGAATAAATGTTATAATGTTCTGTTTCCAATAAATTTATGTTTCATTCAGTATATTCCTGTACGTATTAATAATTATTAGCGATACAAGTTACAACTGTGACGGGACAAAATACAATTTGATTATACGTTGATTTACGAGCACTAAATATGTATGTATGTATGTATCCAATTATATGTAATACGCAATGAAATTACTATTATAAAAACACTTTTAAAATGTGCTATGTACCCATATTTTCCATATTTTGTAAAAACATATCAATTACCACAAAATTATACGCATGCAAGAACCGTGAACCGTTAACCGTGAACGCGCGAACTGAGAATACGTACCTAATCTTTTTCTAATATTAAACTAGATTCACGGAATTACTTAAAATACGTCAACACATTCGACAAGGAAACAACCAGCAAAACAACTACCCACAAGGGCAAAAATCTGCAAAGAAAGAACCCCGGACCAACATTAAATTTAGACGTATCCAGCCGTCAATTGTAGAAGCTCAACTATTGTCGCGCGCATTTTTATATCTGTTTAAATTTGTTGATTTACTTAAGAGTGTTAAATGAAGTTTAACTTAAATTGAATTAAAGTATTCTAAACATTTGATTCATCTGACGATATTTTTTAACACATTGGTATTGTGTTATTCTGTCGAGACTCATTATCGGCTCGTAACATTATATTATATTATACATCGGAATTGAGAATATAAAATACTTGAGACTTGATCGTCGTCGTCGGTCGTAATATTATTCAAGTGGGATTTCATTTTTTTATTTTTACCTCGGATACCGCGTTTTCCCTTATTATATTTATATCATGATAATTCGTATTTATATTTTATATACGTGTCTTACACGTACGCGCGTGTACGAATGCGACGGACTTGCGACGACGACAACGACGTAGGTACTTCACTGTATGACCGACGTGACGCACGTTCGGGTTGGTAAACAGTCACGCGCTTGACCTTGCTCGGCGCCGACCGACCGACCCTTATCCCGAGTCAACCGTGTAGGTACATACGCACGCCCACCCCCGTTACCGAGAAATTTCGCAATGCACCCGAACGGAGGTTATAAGTGCTCCACGGTCGCACACCCTCATTTCGCCGAGAGCCAGTATAGTACTGTATATATAATAATATGTGCGCACTCGATGGTTTATAGGAGATTTTACGTGACATTCGCATTAAGTGAAAATTATATTATTACTATTCCAAAACGGCTCGTGCGGCTCGACCGTTTTGAACGACTCGGCACGAGACTCGCTGGTCTCTTATCTTGTTATTATTGCTGTTAGTAGAATTTTCGAGAGACAACCGAGACGCTTGAAGTATTATGCAATTTTCTGTTTCCGTCTTCGTGTGAATACAATAGTTGGGGAAGAGGCGAACAGTATTCTCCCAGAGCTGGGAGAATATAAAATGGTTTAATACTCATATAAACTAATTAAACGCATAAATACATGTAGTAGTCGAATTCATACGTGCCAAAGTCTTAAAATAAAATATGTCTAATAAATGTATAACAAGTTTTACAGTAACCAAAGTCAAAAGATATGATTTGCCGTAAATATAAAGACAAAATCATATCTAAACCGGTTTATTTTAATAAAATATTGATAGGTAAATATGTTTATTAAATTAGCAATTAATTTATATTTATTAATTATTATTTAAATTTTGATAAACGACAGTGATATCTCATGCACGGGAGTTCAGTTCATTTTAGATTTTTATCATAATATAATACTACTATAATATATACCTACTTACTATAATATAATACAGGTGTAATAGTCTACTCAAACATTTTGTATATATCCTATGCTCGTCATAAATAACTGAAATTAGTAAGCTTCAATAGGACTAATTAGTTATTCAATTGAAATGAAATGCGAATTCGAATGTAGCAAAGTTGTATTTAACAATTTAATCAGGAAGTTGCATACATTCTTCTAAGCCCAATGAATTATTACATTAATTAATATGATTTTGATTTAAGGTTATTGGGTAATAATTTAAATTTTTTTTTAATGAAGATAACAAAAATTGTATATTTAAAAATATATTTTCTATATCAACATTGTATGTGAAATATTAAATAAAATAAAAGTTGATGCTTTATAAAGACTTAACTTATTCCAAAACGTATACTTACTGTAAATTCTGTTTATTATAATTACCAAGAATCTTATGGCAGGATATTGCGGGCTCCAGAATGAATGTTTAACACATTTTAAATTCTAATTGAACCATTGCTAAATGCTAATACCGACAGATAATGGATTTTTACCCTATATTTTGAGCGCATAAAGTTCTCCATGTTACTCCGAGTAATCTTATTTGAAACGTGGAACTATTATCAGCTTGTAGATTGATGTTTTTGTGGAAAAGTAAATAAATTCAAATGTTTAGCTGATAATGATTAAAATGGTTTTTTTTATATAACTACAATCTTAGACTTATTGCACACTGTAATAAATTTTGACTGATTACGTTATAACGTGTTTGATTGATTATTTCTGTCTTTCAGTGTCTTTCGCCAAAAGTTCATAGTTCCATAATTAATATTTCTGAAATTTTTTATATTCATATTATTATGTTTCAACCCGTATATTTTATACATTTCAATAACTTTTGTAGTACTTAAACTCAAATTTAAAATGTCCTATTTACTTTACTTCAAAATCTGAACCAATACTTTTATAATCGAACAAGCAATACAATTATAAATTGTCATCAAGCGTTCGTATGGTTATGAATTAAACATTTATTTTAATGTTAGAATTAACTATTAATGAAATTGAAATTATGAATTTAAAATAGAATAAAATGTATTATGATTTATCATCATTCGTTATTATATTACTTCATAATTACTTCATAATCATTTTTCATATAGCTATAGGTTTTAATTAATTACTATTTGCGGTATCGATACGTATCATAAATTTCGATTTGCCATTATGGTGACCGACTCATGTTCAACATTTGTACAGAATCGACGTTCTTTTTCTATACACCGGACGGACGAAAGCCTCGAAATCGAACGGAAAAAATATAATTTCGATAATTGTGTTTGCATTATGAATATCGTGAGTGCTGTGCGTAGTATTGAACATGTATCGTAAACTGCTTTGAATCGATTATTCGTTCATTGTTACCACAAAGTTTTCGAAAACCGCTTAAATATTTGTACGTCAAAAAACAATAATAATAATAAAAATAACACTACATACACGTCATTATATAATACTGTGTGCTCTAAACGCGTGTAAAACGCGAGGCTGTGCACGACAAACAACGGGGGAAAAAAACTGAATATATTATTATTGTACACCGAGATGCGGGCGATGTATACCGAACGCGGATTTATATGGCTTTATAAAAACCCCGAAATGTGCACGATAAAATATGCATTTACATGCGAAACGTCGTTATTATATGTGCACTTAAAATATGCTCTTTTAAATTTAAAATATTCATAGGATGAAGCGTGCATATACTAAATAAATAATAAAAAATAAAATACGATTATTTTTAAACGAATGCGGATAAGAAGACCGCGATGCGAGTCTGTATAGACAATAATATAAGAGTTTCGCCAGTAGTATTATAAATGTAAATATATATATATATATATATATTTATAATGGTAGAAAGAGTAAAAAAAAGCGATATGCATAAATCATAACTGGGGAAAAATAAGACCACGAGTATGCGTATGATAATAATATGTTTTATTTGGCGAAAAGACAAAATATACACCGCACGTGAGTTCATCGGTACATCGCTTTAAAATTGAAAGATATAATGTTCGCCATACGTAATAATAAAATAATGACTTCACACGTTAGGAAATAATATGTGCTTTGTTTTAGTAAAATTTAAAACTCGATGGTTACCAAAGCATTTGATCGGGTTGTGAAACGTCAGGGGGAAACAATTTAACCTGAGTCGTTTTGCTGGTAGGAAGAATAAATAATACAAAGGTCCTTTATGTTTCCTTTTACAAAACAGGACGAATAATGGACGCGCGAATTCCAAGACGTGTACACGGTTTTCGGGTTTTATATATGTGGCAGATAGAATTATTAGCATTAAAACAAGAGTGATAATAGAACACGTGAGTCCGTCGAAGTCTGTTTTCGTGCTGTAGTTGCGTAAAATCCGTATGCATACTAATATATACTTATATATTTTGTTCTATTGTTTGTCACTGCATGCGCTCACGTTTACAAGTTTGTTTTGGTTGTTCGAATAATGCAATGTCGGAGCAACAATGTACAAAAAAGGTTTGCGTCCGTTTGTGGGGTCAACAAGACGTGTGTGTGTGTGCGTGCGTGTGGCTTCGGTGTGGTCATTGCAGGAGACATTTGCACAAAAGTACGCGAGTGCAGGGAGGGCGATGTGTGTCTTTTCGTATGTAAAACAGCGCTTAAAAGTATATACAACATAAACATACGGCGCGGCGCACATTATACGTTATGACACGTAATGATTTCCATATAATAAACTCCGCTGTTCGTTATTCACTACATGCATATATATATTTACATCCCTCCCGCGGTGTCGTTTGTTCGAAAACTAGTTTGATTTGGTTTTATTGTTACTTTTTTGCTCTCTCTCTCTCTCTCTCTCTCTCTCTCCACGCATCTCGCATATTATTATACGTACCCTCATTTTGGGGTTTTCGTGACCGTCACCGCGGTCGATGCATCTCACGTCGTCATCGTCGTCGTCCTGACTCCTGGCTGCAATAGTATTACAATATATAATTTATACGTACACGGTCGTAAAATAAACGTTTCCTATCCGTCGTCGCCGTGCCCGCACGAGAACCACGCCAATTTGCGTAAACGACCAGGTCTCTACGACCCGGACGCCACCGCGCAACGAATTTCGGTGTAATATAACGTGATGAGGGGGTTGTGCACAGAGTACGTCGGCGGGGACGATCGTAAAACCGTCGGAAAAACTTTGACGGCGCACGGTACTATGCGGTTATATACAAATATATTGTACATATTATATTATTATTATGTATACGGTCCGTGCGGGCAAAAGACGTTAACGAGCGACTGGCGGCCGACTTGCTTACTGCACGCATAAAAGTGCGTGATCCCGAGTTTCGGTTCGCCTCGGGAGATCGGTGCGAACGACCGCGGCGGCGGTGGTGGCGGACGGAGGTAGGTGCAATAATTCGGCGAATAAAACCTGTCGGCGTGTACGAATGCTCTCCGCGTTCCCGAATTAATTCCAATAGCGCGCATAAAATACTCGGCTCGCCCAGCCCGCTCCCGTCGCACTTTTTGGGGTCGCACAATGAGAGGAATGTTTTAAAAGTTTTGATGCCGGCCGCAGGCGGCGGTTGTGCAATTTACTGGAGGCAAAGCGGTTTTTATGTGTGCACCACCATCACCATTCGTGTCTCGCATATCACGTAGTCCGGGTAAGAGCCCGCGATGGTTGCTGCTGCGTAGGAATAAAATCAAAAGAGAGAGGGAGAGAGAAAGATAGGAAAAAAAAAAAAAAGAACGTTCCTTCTCACTTATCTCACTCTCGGTTTCAGCTCTGTTTTTGTGTATACGACTACGTGTACACGCGCAATCAAATGCCAGCGCCTGTTTTTATTGCGCGCTCGAGCTTCCGGTGTACACGCACTACTTCCGCGCACGGTGATTTTTGCGTTCGTTAACAGAACGTTTATTCCACGTTCGTCCACGACACTACGTCATCAACAGTCCTAGAACTCAAAACGTTCTCTTTTTATTTGATTTTATAGTTTTTTCTCATCTTCTCTCTCTCTCTCTCCTTCTCTTCGTCTCACCCTCCCTCGTTTTCATCTCCGTGCACGCCCGAGTTATCACATCGTACAGCACAATTTTATACTGATGCAGCAACCGCATTCCTTATCACTACAACGTTTCTCAACCTTTATGTGGGTCACCTAAAGTTAAATAGTTGATGCATTGTTCTTAAAGGAAATAATATTTATATTATATTTATATTTATATAGACTACCTATGAAAAATATTTTTATAAAACACAAAGTACAAGATCCCTAAATAATTTTATTTTTTTTTTTTGAAAAATCAAGTGGGTATAATATTCAGTAATTTGGTACATATTTACTAAAGCTACAAAATATAAACTTTATTGGTTGACATTCACGGTAACAATTCAATTGTATTTAAAGTTATTGACAATATTCACTCACATATTATCTATATTATGTCTAGTCTATATTGTCCGCACTGAATAATATTTTAAAAAAGGTCACAAGAGAAAATGGAAGGGAACTTAAGAAAATTGGGTAAACATCTTGGGTCACGTCCGCACAAAGGTCGAGAACCGCTCGCTGCATTATAGTCTACAATAGGGGTCTTCAACATTTTTTTTATGGAAGGCAAATTTTGAAATTTGCTTCAAAATCACGGGCCAAAATTACTTAGAGATACATAGATAGAAAATTTAATAGAATATGGACAAGAATTAGCTTCTGACCATTATATAATTTTATATTTTATAATAATTGTAAAAAATAACACCTGAATAAACAAATGTAGTCTGTAATTTATAACCTAATGAATTATTTTTCAAATAGGAAATTTTATAATTCAAGAATTGTTATAATATTTTTAAGACATAAGTTAGCAGCGCGGGCCAGTTAAAAAAAACCGCATCCGGCCCACGAGATATAGGTTATTGGAGACCCCGAATCTATAATTTACAGTCTTCACTATTATAAAATGAGTTATGACGAACCACTTCCATTCTCGATAGAGTCTAGAATAATCTGATAATACTATGATCTATATTTAAAGTTTGGAAAGGATTATTTCTTTATATTCAAGAGACATTTTTTTTTTCTCTTTTCCCTTAAAATAACTTTTTTTTCCATATAATTTGCTAATCGAATATTTATAATAAGCAAAATATGTACGGATACAATTTGTGATTTAATGTTGAAATTGGAAAAAATTAGCCATCCAATGGCAACAACCGATAGTTTAATTTGTCAAAACCTGATTGTTTTTTTTGTCGAGAATTTTTGTTGGTATATTTTATTTATTTATTAGAATCTGAACGGAGTGATGGAATCTATTGATTTTACAATGATGTATGTTTTTTTTATTTTTTTATTTTTGTGTCTGACGACACCTTTTTTGGCAGTAAAAATGCTTCGATTTTCTCAAACAGCAAATTTTCTGATAGGAAAGTGAATGTAGATGGTACTTGGGCAAGTCAAAATGCAACTTTTTTAATACTTTTTGAAAAAATTGAAAAAAACGATAAAAAAATTACGAAAAAACGGGAAATTTTACGCAAAATCACGTTTTTACAAACTACATTTTTTTAAAATGCTCTAACTCAAAAACGAAAAACCGCAACAACTTGAAATTTTCACCAAATCTTTATATTGGTGTTTTCTATACGTAGTTAAGTTTTCAAAGTATTTTGACTTATTTATAAACAATTTAAATTTTCGATTTTTGTAAATTTTATTTTTTTAAACACCTATAAAATTTAATTGGCTAGCTAAAAACTATCGACAATTTAATACAAAGTTAATAATAAGCTTAACTTATCTTCAATAGAAAATAACGGTGATCGTTTAACTCAAAATTTTTTTTATAAGCTCATAAAGCTCAAATTTGTATAAAATGTGTCAAAATCACGATAATTTGAAAGTTATTTTGTAGATAAAAATTCATACATTTTTTTCTGTTTATGCTTAAGATTCAAAATTTTAACACTAGGTTATCCATAAACTAATCTTAAAAAATATATAAAAAAATTTCTACCGGACTTAAAAGAAAAAACTTTATGACTGTTTGAAATTTAAATTTTTACTAAATTGCATTATAATTCAATTTAAACATAAAATACTATATTATTATATACACATTTTAGACAAACATATTAATTCCGTTCAGAATCGTTATTCGTATACAATGATATCTATCATTGCATTCAAATTGAACAAATCCATTGTAATAATGACCTATCCTATAAACGAGGTACACTCTACCCCCAATTGTACAGCAAAGCGAGGCCCACCTATTTTTTTTTTTTTTGTTTTTTTTTTTCGAAACTAAAAATACGCGTGCATAACGAAAAACAAACATGTATTGTATTATGTTATACCTTCGTCAATAACTCATTACCCATATTTAATTTAGAAATTCCCACGTGCTAAACGATAATTGTGTTTGCTGTTTGTCTCGTTGTGTAACGTTTAGTCTTTATTATGCAGTGTTGGTCGCTCGACCCACGCAAGAATACGCTGAATTTGTAATGACCGAATTTAAAATGAATACGGGTTTTTTTTCGCCATCATTCCGCGGGTTAAAATGCAAGAAAATTATTAATAATACAATGATTGTTGTACGCGCAGTCATTATTTATGCGATCGTTTCCACCGGCGGCTTGCCGGTACAGCGTAAACATTATGCGAATATAAACATTTCATGGACACAATGAATTTTTTTTTTTTTTTTTTACTGTACACATTCACGTATACGCGTGTGCGAAAAAATAATTTCAACACTTAGAAAACTCTCGACACCCAGCGGACTGCTCCGAGTATAATATGCAATAGACATAACGTTTCAGTTTTTACATCTGTAGTGTATATTATTTGACCGATAAAATTAACCTTTTGATTCGGCTAAAATGCATAAATCAATGTGTGTAGTGTATACGTTGTTTATTTTCGTGGATATATGGTAATGCCGTTAAAGTTCGGTCGCGGAATTAACATAATATGACTCATATATGAGTGTTCATACGCGTCTATGACCGTTACGCGGAGTTTGAATCCCAAGAGGCGTATATATAGCCACCTATCCTGCGATCGTGTGGATATATATATATATATATATATATATATGTATAGTATATCCGGGTTACTTATAAAGGGATTACCCGCCCGGAGAAAAACTTTGGGGACGAAATCGATACGGTCGTTTTGCCAATAATTGAATTCCGTCATTACGCGACAACGTTAGGACAACACACCCGCTTGCTGCAGTTGTCCGACTCCGCAGAAGTGCATCTCGCGTCCAATAACAACGCGATATATACTGCAGCGGAATAAGTGTGTATACTACTGTATATCGACTGCTTGAATGCTGTGAGAAACATATTTCCAAACTGCAGTTTGTCCGTGCGATGACTGCGAAGCGTAAAATTATTAAGCCGTCTATATGTATATGTGCCAAGGGAAGTGCTCATGTGTAGCACTTCTGTTTCTAATAATCTCACATTAGAATAGAAATCAACGGTTTTAGTTGGCATAAACCACGGTTCTTCGCAAGGACAAAAAAAAAAAAAAGCAATCAATGGTTTGTGTATGTATGACTTTTTAAGCGCAGAGCAACGTACCTTTATTATATTATTTGAAATCTTATTGGTGTGTTTAACTTGTACTACTTACATAACACGTGCGTTAAAATAACAGTTTATTGCATAATGAACACTATACTACAAACAGGGAAGTATTTTAAGAAAGTAACACAACGTTTTGACTGTATAATTTTTTGACGATAAATATGAACACCTTTGAAACACGCGAACAATAGGATATAGCCCACCCTACTTATTACAATCAGCACTAATCATATTGTATACATAGTTCGGGAGGACCGTCATTTTCTATATATAATATTCAATATATATATATTATATATAAATAAAATATAAACTTGAAATTTGATCAATAACATTTTTTTTTAAGTTAATTGAAAGAAAAAAAAACTCCTTAAAATATTCTCCATAATACTGCATTAAATTAACTTAATGATTCGAAAATCAAAATCCTGGATAATTCTGCAAATTATTATTCTTCCCCTTGGGTTTTGAGCTATGGGGGATTCCGTATAATATATTGCAGTGAACGTAAATACTCGAAGCCGTTTGTCGTTTCCTGTAGACACACGTGCACGCTCGTACGCACAAACCCATGTATATATATATATTTATGTTATATACTGTTATAAGAACACTCTTGTATTATATATATATATTCGACGGTAGGTTTTGGAAATCAATTGTCAATGGTATTATATATATATGTATAATATATATTGTAATACACCTATTATACCTATTACGACAATGTGGAATTAGTGGTTAAGCCAATTGAAGTGTATGTCAAGGAGCTTCTCATCGTATATTACGTATCATAATTCATAATGCACTAAACGACTAAACGGATGTATAATTGCACCACGGCGGCGACGACACTCTTCAATACACGTATAATAGACTAATCACGTATACATGTCACATACAAGACGCGTACGCGGGTGTGTGTGTGTGTGTGTGTGTGTATCCGTAATTAATTTCTCTCTGTTAACCCGTCGTTAAACGCTAATATTCGACATGCCCACCATATAATATATAACATATCAATGTGAACATGTCTATGTGAATCGAGCAAATATTTAATATAATAATTTACATCATCTTATTGTGTAGAGGACAAAAATCGCGAATGAACACGATCCTTCCTCCTACGAATTTCATCGTTGTAAGTCTTCAGACTTTTGTTACTATCACCGAGTATCGGGATCCGGCCGCGTTCCAATATTCAGCAAAAATCGTTTAATTCTTACGTCCGCTTGCGTCAATGCAATGCTGCAGTAAACGCGAATGTCTTTATGGTTGCAGGGAAATTACACACAATATTGACCGATGAAAATTTGTTTTCAATCGTTCCGAATAAATTGCAAATTAGATTTTGTCGATTTGTCATCGTCAAAAAGTAAAATAACGTACACGCATAAATGATGACATTATAATAATATTATACACTTAATAAGATGTACCATGCATACCCGCATGTGTTGTCTCAGTCTTAACAAATAAAACAACATAAAGCTAATCCGCGTTCAGGAAAAACAATGATGTTATAGCTTTAATATTACAATAATTAACTGATCTAATATCGAACGTAAAGGGAAGACAATTAAAACTCTGTGGGTCGAGTTTTTCTATGATATGTATACATTTGTTCGGGACCCTGCCAATTATTTGTCCCCATTAAGCAGTTGTTCTCTTTTTGCGGTGTCCCTATTAATTAGTGAATTCTACATGTATTTTAATTTTTAAGTGAATGAGAATGTTTGTTAAAATTTAATATCCTAAATATCATAGCCTGTTAAATACTTATTAAAACATCGTAAAAACGTCAGTTTACCTTAAATGGTTAATATTAAAATTTGATATGAAAGCGCGACATTGTTTCACACGGATGTTCCCTTAGGTTATATTTTATATTTATTTATAGGTGTATCTCACTTTTCACAATGTTACTGCAGGAGCATTACCAGCATATTAGTATCGTTGCTCCTGTATTCGAGGGTTCCATGCAAAGAATCCAAAGCGGTGATAAATTACATTTATTTTGTAGTCATAATTTGGGGCTACTCAAAAATATACACGTGTTTTCGTAATGAGCCTCGTGACGCGTAATGTTGGTTCTCGAAAATACATTCTCGGTCGCGTGCACATCAAATTTGTGCGTGCACCACCCTTGGATTTTACGACACAATATCATAAGTGCACACATCATGCAATTGTGATGATTTCGCGGTGAATAAGCGGGACGGGTGTCACATGTTTGGACTGACGTACATATCAACACACGTTGCACCATATAATTCAACTACCTATACGTCGAGTACTAAAAATTTAGTTTTTTTGACTCATTCTAGATTGTAAAAAAAAAAAAAAAAACCATCTCTAATTTTTTCACCACATAGCACACCGCATAAATCTGCGTTTTGTGCCGTCGGGTGTATCATTGGTTCGAAACTTTGAAAGGGCTACTACAGCCTCTCAGTTAGAAGATGAACCAAAACCAGAGTCTACATATTATGATATTGATATCCCTTTATTATTATTATATAATAATCAATGATACCTAATATTTATTAGTAGTCTATTATCTGTTGAGGTTGACAATTCAAAAGAAAATAAAACAACCTAAAAAATTGCTATTTATTCTCCAAAAATCGAAAACTTTCGTACTTTTTTAGGTTAATATTTATATTAGAATAACCGAATATTCGTTATACTATTAGTATTAATAATTATATATGAATACTTAAACAGTATATATATATGTAAATATGTAATTGTGTGCAAAATATTACATACATATGGACAAAACATAATACCTAGACTTTTATAATTAATTAAATAATTTTACACGCATAACCGATCGTTAAGTTTTTATATTATCATGTTGAACCCATTTATATTCTACATTTTTCATTATCATTATTATTATTTTCACTGAAACTTGGTCTTAGAATTGCTATGAATAGTGCCGTCCATTGTAGATTTGTATAAGTAGATATTTATAAAAAGGATAAATCAACATATGCAATTTCGATTAGAATCAGAAACAATTTATAAACGTCATGGAGAGTGTAAGTTTTGGAATTTTTTTACTGGTGGAATGCAAGAGGAGCGTAATATACTTGATTCATTTGTAATCGTCATTCTATTTTATTATGAATAATTGTTTAAATATAACCATCACAACAAGATATAGTATGGTGATTTATAACGTTTAACACGTGGAAAATGTATTAGTTTTACGTTAGCTATAAAGCTATTATAATATAGTGTCTAGAACTAGATTACAATAATGCTGATAGAAATGATGAAACGTGTTATCATTAATCTATAAAAAAACATCTGTTAATATAAATGAAAACGTAAAATTTTTAAACAAAAAATGAGACTGAGAAATGGTATCAGTTTAAATTATAGGTACATGTTTGTCAGAAATTATATTGTAGTATATAACGTAGTATGCGTGTAATAAATAATGGATATACTAGGTAGTAATTTCACTAGATGGTAGAAGTCGCGGTCATATAAAATCAATAGTTTTCACATATTCGAGTAGGTATGTCTTAGATAAATAAAGTAAAAATAATACTAAACATTCTAAAGATATAATAAAATAAAATAATAAGTAGAAAACTATAAAAAGTAAGTTTTATTTTCTTCATAAATTTTACCAGTTGTATATAAATTATAATATTGGCCACTTTAAATATTTAAACATTTTAAATATTTCGTAGCTTAAAAAAAAAGTCTTATACAATACTTCATTACTTACTATGACTTCGTCACACGGATAAAAATGTATTTATGATTTTTTTTTTAAAGTTTTTACTATTTTCGATTTCCATTTAATAACATAGATTTTTATTTTGTAGACAATATTAAATTATTAAACATTAAATAATGAACACAGTTTTTATTAAATTGTATTCACGTTTATGTTACATCGTATCAACACAAGGTTGCCTTGAAATATTTATTTCTTTCAGTATTTTACTGACAAATGACGTTTTAAAATCTATATTGAAGTATATACTATAATCCGTTATTTCATAAATGATAAATCAAATATTAAGATTAATAATTATCCGTTGGCAGTAAAAATGCTTCGATTTTCTCAAACAGCAAATTTTCTGATAGGAAAGTGAATGCAGATGGTACTTGGACAAGTCAAAATGCAACTTTTTTAATACTTTTTGCAAAAATAGAAAAAAACGTTAAAAAAATTACGAAAAAACAGGAAATTTTACGCAAAATCACGTTTTTACAAACTACATTTTTTTTAAAATGCTCTAACTCAAAAACGAAAAACCGCAACAACTTGAAATTTTCACCAAATCTTTATATTGGTGTTCTCTATACATGGATAAGTTTTCAAATTATTTTGACATATTTTGACTTATTTATAGACAATTTAAATTTTCGATTTTTGTAAGTTTTTTTTTTTAAAACACCTATAAAATTTAATTGGCTAGCTAAAAACTATCGACAATTTAATACAAAGTTAATAATAAGCTTAACTTATCTTCAATAGAAAATAACGGTGATCGTTTAACTCAAAATTTTTTTTATAAGCTCATAAAGCTCAAATTTGTATAAAATGTGTCAAAATCACGATAATTTGAAAGTTATTTTGTAGATAAAAATTCATACATTTTTTTCTGTTTATACTTAAGGTTCAAAATTTTGACACTAGTTTTTCCATAAGCCAATCTTCAAAAATATTTAAAAAAATTTCTACTGGACCAAAAGGAAAAAATTTTATGACCGTTTGAAATTTAAATTTTTACGAAATTGCATTATAATTCAATTTAAATATAAAATACTATAATATTATATACACATTTTAGACAAACATATTAACTCCGTTCAGAATCGTTATTCGTATACAATGATACCTATCATTGCATTCAAATTTAACAAATCCATTGTAATAATGACCTATCCTATAAACGAGGTACACTCCACCCCCAACTGTACAGCAAAGCGAGGCCCACCCGTTCTTTTTTTTTTTTATGGTATAATCGAAAATAAAATATCTATTGCCTGTGAATTAAGCCTTCAAGAGACATCATTTGAAAAAAAAGTGTGCTAGTTACGTGTAGTTTTGGATGTGTATGTTTGTCGCCTAACAAACTAAAGTGTCACAGAAACCTAAACCAGTCCTATACAAAATGATTTATACCAAAGTGTATGCGTCGTGTAGCATAACCAGTGTTTAAAAATGTTTAGCATCGTGTCGACGGCGGTCGGCGCCATTACAATAAATATTATTATTCGTGGTCAGAAAAATGTTAAACTACATAATCGTTACCACGTTTATATTTTGTTTGCCATGCCGTATTCACGGTGCAATACGCGTGTCAATCGCTGTGACGAAACTGTTACGGCAATGTGCCATGAAACTTTTGCAATTTGAAACATGAAAAATAATAATATTTTTAATTTTTTTATTTTCGTTATTCTCGTCCGAGTTCGATTTTCAAACCCGTTTAACTCCGGCGTAAGTATATACAGTAAAATGTATAAATAGTACAGTTAGAAGTGCGCTGCACCCGCCCCAGAAACGTAATTGGATACGTAATGAGACTGCATGAACCGTACACATAACATTAATAATTCTGGTGGTTTGCTGTTAACAAATATTTTCGGAATTTAGTCTTTGATGAATTGACTTTGAAGATCACATGGGGTTTTCGCACGTATTATGGCAATAAATATTGTATACTTCATTTTTACTTAAATTTTTTGCTAGACTTTTGCATCATTTTCTCAATATTGTTAAATATTATTTTTCCATCACTTTAAGTAGACAATCGTTTTCCTGTATTGATACGTACAATTGAGAAAACGATTTGTTCATCAACACTTTAATTCCACGAAATACTCGCACGCGAAACAGAAGAAATAGGTAAGCACTCGTCTTCTGCAGTTGAACATATTTTGTCCGGCACGTGTAAGGAGTCCGTGCGCACGCACTTATCCGTATATTGTTATCCGTCGTACGCATAAATCTCTGGACTGTCACGCAGAGGGAGCTCGGGACGTGGAAATATATACTCGGACGTGGACGAGGGATAATTCGCGTTTTTTAATCGGTTCCGTCGTCAACCACCGTTTCTTCGCATATCCAACGACGCGAACCGGAAAAGCGACCCTCCGCCGGGCGCGATTTGCTAACGAATCGTTTGCCGCGGCGATATCGCGAAATCGAATCATTGCGTTTACCGGGCGGTTCGTTAATTTCGGATGTCGACGTTGACGGTGCCGCGGGCGGCACGAGCGATCGACGGAAACGGAAGGAACGCTGCGGGCGAGCGGGACGAGATGATGATAAAACGGTTATGGTTTTCATTCCGTGCAGCAGTTGCGAGAACGGCAAAAACGGACTAATATTCGGGATCCAACTCATCCGGACTATAAACCGTGTCCCGTTGGTGTTGGACATTTTAGTCGAACTACGCAGTTCAATACGCTCCTGCGACAAGAAATCGACAAGTCTACAAGTTTGATCTTAATTGGAAATGATCAAATATTGTATATTATACTCACTGTCATACGGATATGACATTTATAATAGACTTTCAATTGCACGGACGGGCGCAGATTACTTTTTTTTATTATAACGCACTCGAAATTCGGATTGAAATCGAAATTGAAATTGTTCGTTCGTATAATATATACATTGCCCACTTTTGATAAACTGCCGGTATGTTAGATAATTTTATTTTACACTATTTAATTTTTTTTTTCTGTTTCGATTTTTCATTAAAAGATTTTTATAAAACCCTAGAAAAATTTTGAAAACAGATTTGAATTTGACATAAAATCTATTTAAGTATTGGTGTGTCAATATTTTTAATCTCGTTTTGAACATTTCACTATGGCATTTATAGAAAAACTTAATTTTAATTTTTTAAATTGAACAACTGCATTCTGAACCCAATTTATGATTCACAGAGTTATTTCAAATAGGTACTTAATATTGTGCTTCCGACAAAAACGTATGGAACCAAATGCAAACACTATAGTATGGTACGCCGATGATACGTGTGGCTTATATTTGTGCAAAATACTTGTAAATAGTGTAGTAATAACTACTCGCGGGAAACAAGTCGATGGTTAACAATCACGTGATTTCGTAGCCGCATTGTAAATACAATCCAAAACATATTTTATTAGACCAAAGACAAAAACTAAAAAAAAATTCGTACAATCTACCGACTTCATATTTTGGCGGTATTGAAAAAATCTCGAAAACATTTTCGAACGTGAGAAAGTACAGCGAAGCGAAGGAGAAAAAAATCCGTTGCCCCTTACACCTGTATATTTAAGCGTATTCGTGAACAGCGGTTCGGATATAAATGGTACGCGAAACATCATAATATACGTTTTACTATTAAATTATTGTTTTTAAAGGATGTACGCACACACGCACGCATGCACAAACATCAATGTGCAGGTACCAAGCGTGTACATATAATATACTATACAATATAATAGTGAGTGAATTTCTTTTGTTTCCTCCGGGACATTATGTTAAAACAACGGTACACACTGCGCGGGCAGCAGGATTTCGCATCGGCGGCGGCCAATGTCCTGGGCCCACGAGAGCTTCTATACATGTACATATGTGTTTAAGTTTAACAATAGATTCTCTTTTTATCATCCTTTCCGCGCGTCTCTCTTTCACCGGTGAGTGCGCTGTAACAATAAAAAAAGGATTTCTGCCAGACCACCGCTCGTGGTCGTACATAATATAATATTCGTCGTATAGTCGTCGTCGTCGTCGTCGTCACCGTCGCGTTACTCGGCCTTTTTATACACGCTGCAGCCAGCAGCAGCACACACGCTCTGTAAACCCACCCCGCGATCGTCTGCCTCCTGCCGAGGTTTTGCCGGACTCTCGAAATTATTATTATTATTATTATTATTATTATTATTATTGCTATTATAATCATCGTCGTAATCCGTTACCCGCGCGTTTCGGGCCCTTTTCGTTTTTCCGACGCCACCGCCGCGGCTCGTACACGTTCATATATATAAATATATACATATTTGTATGCGTATACCGTGTGCTTGCGCGAGTGCGTCCCGATAATTAAGTCCCCATTATACTAGCTATAGAATACAATACATCTACATGCACGTGCGGCACAGGTCGTCGGTCGCGTGAAAGGCGCTTAACCCTTTCGACGAGTTCATTAAATCGTTGGCATCCGCACAGCCGTCGGTGGCCGATCGCGTATTTTAATGGCGTGTGCGTGAAACGTGTACGTCCGCGTAGTCGCGTGTACAGTATTTCGAAAATCCTTTCCAAAACGAGTATTGCTGACCGACCGTGGTACACACTTGAGCACGATCGATGATTACTCGCCGGGTAAAACATAACATCATGATTATTACCGGGGTCGTGTTATTAACATTGGAAACGCCTCAGAAACAGGAAAAAAAAATTAAAGCATATGGTTTTTCGTTTTTTTAGCGAACTGCTAGGAATACCGAAATTTACCATTATGGTCCTTACGCGCGACAAAATCCTATATCTTGTACAATCAATGTAGACACGTGTACTCGTGACACTTCGCTTATCTGAAACCATCCCATTGCCCATTGGCTATGAAAATCAAAATCAACCCGAAGCGCGTGTGTGTCATATAACTACAGGAACTTTTTGAACAGTTCAAATTGTATATTGAATGTTTTTTTATACGATTTTTAGTTCATTATTCCAAGTATTTCTTAGGTTTTGTCCTTATCATATTTATTTTACTCCTCGTTTGATAGTATAACGATTAATGGGCAGTAGTTGATCTAGATGTCACACAAGGGACGGGGGAGTGAATTTTCAAAAATTAAATTATTATTTATAACCTGTATAGAAGGCTAATTATTTGCACTATTTTCTCGAAAAAACTAATTCAATGTGCCAAAATAGTAATTTATTTTTACAAAAAAAGCCTATTAAACTAATAATGTGTAATATTAAATATATTGCTACAATATTAAATCGATGCATCTTTTCTTCTCCTTAAAAAACTTATCTATAACATCTTCCACATTTAGTTTTATGTCCCTGTGTATGTGCAAAAGTGCTAAGCCAGTTAGCCGTTCTTCTCCCATACGAGATCTCAACCAGGTTTTTAATCTAATAAATTTAAAGCAATAGACAATAATGTAATAATTATTTATCAATTAGAAACTTCAAAATATAAATACATATATACATATAATATACATATATATATATATATATATGTATATATATCACTATAATTTTATATAATATATCAAAATTTTAAAGTTTCTAATTGATTTTTACAAATACATATTATTTTAACTAATTATCAAGGCATAATGTTGTTATATATATATTACAACGGCTTGAGGGGAGGGGCGATCACTCTATATGCATATATACATATAAATTTGATAATTTTTTTCTCTACACAAATTAATTTTTTTTTCTCTTTTACAAATAAAATGGAATCATAAATAATAGTATGGAAATGACGGTATTAAAACGAGATGAATAGCGTCTGGATTGTATTTTTTTTTTTTTTTTTTGACAGCGGGATATAATTATCAATAAAGAGACAATCTCGTTTTAAATGGGACGTATGGTCACCCTAGAATATGGTATTTATCGGTGTACCCAAAACACGCGTCGAATGGTAGGACGAGTGATCTACTATTTATTGTATATACTAGATATTGTGTGGATCTCAAAACTCTACGAGAGTGAAAAATCTGCTGAATTCGCAGACTCCTCTCAAAAATGCCCACCTCTTCAGTTGAGTTTCTAAGAATCTAATAATATTCAAGAAGCAATAAATAATATCTGGGTTCAATAGTGCCAACGAAATGTATTATATTATTTTATATACGATCTCTTTGCAGTATATAGAATACAGCATAAGGACAATCATAGTGAGGTTGTAATTTAAATGTAACTATATAATACGGTAGGCGTTGAGTATGTCAGTCATCGAATCTTTCGAGACTGCAGATTATATTATCGTACATTGTACGAAGAGTACAATATATTATTATGATGCCAAGAGAAATGGAAACAAAATGCGTATCTATATAACCATTATGTATTTCAGTATTTGTTATGAAACATGCAATAGCGTGCATTCATGTTTCTAGTGAAATAATTGTGAAATGCTCACGGTTATGGTGAAATTTGAACGACTTAATAAATGTATTTATACGCGTGCGTGTAAATCTACTCGTGTTATTTTCGGTTCGTTCGGCGCTGTATTGTGTGGGATCTACGTATTATGTATCTATTATGCAGATGCATTTTACAATATACGCGCTATTGTTATAATAATAATGTTATTTATGCTGTTTGTTTTTTTTAAAATGTAACAGTACAATATTAGGTAGATATAGTGCAGAATTGTTAATAGCGGTGTAAAACTATTATCAAAGGTGAAAAGTACTGCTATATTTTTTTAATTATTATTACATCTCTCCGGTAGAAAAAAATTTATTATACTACAGCACAGTGATATCTAAACATTTTTCTATCTAGGCACCTTATTGTCGGATATTATATGTCATGATGGCACCCTTTGGATTGTCTACTTTTTACATGTAAATGATTTAAAACCGGGAAACAAACAGAAAGTTAAATGATACGCATACATTGACATCGGATATTATGATCGTTAAAAAAATGATTGAAGAGGCAGATTTTCGTTATGCTGTTTTAGTTTTACACATTGAAATTCCATGGTTATAAAAATGTAAGTGCTTAAACAAATTTTATGAAATGAAAAACGAATTTTTGCAACTGCTAAATAATTAAGATCCAAACTGTGATTTTGTAAGTCAATTAACTTCATTTTTCAAAAAAAAAAAAATGATAAGATGAGTTGTTATTAAGATGGGTTTTTGTTTTATTGTCATGATTGTATAAAAACTTAGGTACAGTAAAAATATTTATTTTCAAAAAAAAATAATAATGATAGGTATGTGAAATGTATATTTCAGTCCTTTTGGGGACTTATTATGTACTTATTGGTTAGGGGAAACACCGAGCTAGTGACCCATGAGCTGCACCACGTATATTCGGGAGGTTTGTTGTCGAGTCTCATATAGACTCATGTTGAAAAAAGTACGATATAAATAATATTGGTGATATATTTTTAATTTATTAACTTTAGTGATGTTACAAGGTATAAACCTAAATAGTACACTATATGTTTATACAGTAGAGGTAATACAGAGAAAATGAGGCCAAAAAATATTTAAAATATATATTTTTAATTTAATATTAAAATTAATATAACATATATATTTTTAAAACATATATATTAAAAAAAAAGTGCACACCAAAAAATAAAACAAATCCACCACATGACAATATCATTTGACCACCACTGACACTATGTGTAATAAACGAACAAGTTATATTGTTGTAAATATGTATATTTATAAATAATTATATTTTATATATAATCATTAATCGACCTACCGCAACGATATAATTTTATTTTTAAGTTTAATTCTGACCGTCATCACAAATTTTATTAAAATCACATCAACGCAACACCATTATAATCCTAACAAAAAGAACCTATTATTGAATATTATTGATAACATATTATATTCTTTCGCTCATATGAAAGAAACACAAACATCCGTGCGGCTGTGGGTCGTATACTACGCACGCATTGTGTACAGTGTAGATTGTAAATATATTTTAGTATCACACAAAACTGTTATTTTTTATCATATGTTTTCACAGCGTGTCTCATATAAAATACTACCAAAACGGGTTTTTACTTTAATATAATAATACACGAAGCGGCGTCTGTAGGCGTTCGAAAAAAGGGGTTTTTTTTTTCACACAAAATAATAATTTATACAAAATGATACGGATTTTGGGTGTATGTATAAATGTCGCATGTAAACAATATAATATAACATAATATAATATATGACATAGAAAATAAAATGTAATACGAAAATTCTGCTCACGTCGGTGAAAGATTATTGCGATTGTGTCGTAAAAATATTCGGTGAACCAACTGTTGGGGTCGTATAAATATAGCATTAAAATATCAGCAGTTTATGAAATGTTGTTATTACTCGCAGCGTTTCGGTACTTCGTATTTTGGCATAGCTCATAGGTACACGGACTAATGTATACGATTTAAAAAACAATTCAATCCATAAGATCAGCTGTTTACGTGCTTAATCTCAACTCGTTGTTATTTACGAGTATTACGTACCTACGAATGATTCTTGCGGCTGTAACGGATCCAATATTTTTCCAAGAAAAGACAAATTTATGAACCGTAGTACAATTATATGGTACAAAAACGCATATAAGTGTGACGAATAGACGTTTCCATTGTTTTCGAGGAAAGGTACCCTACTTAGTGCAGCATTGAGATTTTATCGAAAACAATATTCATAACCAGGATCTATGTGAATGTTGCCATTAGGGATGAATTCTATTGTAGTGTCACGACAATATTTAAATAAAAACCAGTAATTGATTTTTATTCTATATTTTTTTTCTTCTATTGACTTCATTTTAATTGTTTTGATATACTTAAGATTTTGATTAGGTTACCTGATTTTAAAACTGATACATTTCAAAATTTCAAATACAAATTGGCAATTACGAGTAATAGCTTAAAATTACAAAAGTAAATATATCAAAAAATAAAATTTAAGCCTTATTGTATAGCTGTCTAATGTTTTTATTTTAAAATACAAATTACAATTACTTTATTTTTAACTAGGTATTGATCTTAATTTTTGCACCAATGACATATTATCTGTTAAAAATGTATCGAAAATTTGAAGTAATTTTCATGAACATACTTATTTCACATTTGTGCTTATCAACTTGTACTGGAGTATATTTGCAATAATTTTACAGTGGTGAGTATGTTTTTTTTTTTACACACAGACATAAACTAATCACGTTTTTTTCGGTTGATCTTCAAAACTCGTTTAGTTACATTTATAGGAGAGCTCAAACGAATGCAATTACATGTTTCGTGAATTTGAGTATTTCCATAAAATACGACACACACACACACACACACATTCACATGATATTGGTATAAAACGTAGTTGCTCCGCTGCAGTTTCCCCTAATACGAAAACTTTCAAGTATATGGGCGTGCGTTCCGCAGTCGAAATGTCAACGAGACAAAAAAGAAAAAGGATATTAATTTATTTTAGAAAAAAAACTCGACATAATACGAATCGTAATAATTAAATAATTCATGAGTCTGTAGTTTTTTATTCTTTTTCACTCAGAGTTTTGGCGCCAGGTTTCCCATACAGTATGGGGAGGTTTTCCGAGTCAAGATATACATCGTTATAGGTGTGTTATATACGTATGTACCTATCCACACATATTTATAGTAGATATTTTACCGTCCACAACGAAATATCTAATGCCTAATGCGAATATATTAAAGATATTTTAATTCGGATTGATTCTAATATTTTGTCATACGAAAAAAAAGCTGTTTTATACATGTTTTACTCATCTTATAATATCAAAACAATTGGAAGTTATGATTGCCGTAATGTATATACTATATATATATATATATATTAGAATAAGTATAATTGCACCGGTTGGAATTTGAACCATGACTATTGATTTAAGCAAAAAGTAATTAGCGCGTACAATTCGTCAACTGCATCACAGTACTGATTCTAGATGCCAAACAATATAACAAAAAATGTAAAGAGGGGGGATAGAAACATATTCGTAATAACAATACCATTTAATCGAGCGTGTTTTACATAGTTGGAGTGCCCTTATAATATTATAATATGTGAAATTAAAAACATCTTTTGCCGGGTCCATATAGACGGTAAATTTAAACAATTGAGCGTTTATGGATTGCCGCGTTTTAAAGCGCAGGACCGAGAAAAATTGCCCACCCAACGCAACGACGGGGGCCCCGTATATTTTGAATAATAAAAAAACAAAACGTAAAGCGCAGAAAGTCACAGTTCGAGTTATCTGCCCTGTATCCACTGTACGTGTATACGGGAGGAGCGACGGGTATTGTACAACTACGTATATTATAATATATGCTCGCATATTTTCCGGATCGACGGGGAACCGTCCGGTCGCATCTATTGCCTCACCTCGCGGCTGCTTCAAAAGTGTTTCATTATTATTATAATGTTCGTAATTTTTTACTTTTTTTTATTTTGTTTTTTAATTAGTTCGCGACCGGAGTTAATGAGTCTGCGCACAGGGTCGACGCGAGGAGAAAGTTTTTGTTTTCGTTTCGCGTGCCCGCCTGTCCGTTATATTGTACGTCTCAAATTAATACTCCATTGTCCGGGGTAGTCGGTCTCGGATCCATGGTGGTTGAGTTAGCGTGGGGTACCACGTGATGATGATTATTGTAATTATGTATTCCGCGGTGCCGCGTTGAGTTTTGTGCGAATCTATCGGGGCGCGAAAACTGCAGGAGGAGCTGTAATACTACGTCATAATATTATATTACGTGACCGCAAAATTGGTACCAAATGTTTTTTCCTGATCTTTGGGCTTCGTGCGGTCCGTATGAATCCGATAGTGATCAAGTTAAAGCCTGTTGTTTTTTTCTTTTTTTTTTTTATATGTAATTTTAACCTTGGCGTCTCTTCTTTCTTTTTCCATATACGGAAATGCGCGCGATACATTTATATTATATACTCGCATGCATCCGACCAACGGTTAGAGCGAGCTGAATTATATTCTTGTGGTTTGGCATTTTCTATCGTGACATCTATACCTAATTCACAAAGCAATATCACCTGCAGTACCTAGATGTTTATAAATAATATTCCCTCGCAATTTCTATGCACATTGGTCTTGAACGTATTAGTATGTATCGCGGTATGAAAAGCACGTCCGCTACAACATTAGTATATGATTATGTTATAGTCCCGCTTTAGACCGCGATATTGTAATTGCCAACTCAATCGGTTCAAATATAACAATACTGTTTTGTAACGTGGCCGTACCAAAATGGATTTCCGTCAAATACGGGTCAAGGGTCGGTCTAAGACGGGTTTTACCGTTTAGGCATAATATTATATTGTACTGATCTTGAAAAGGGATATATCGATCGCGCGCAGTTGTGCGGATCGGCAGGTTTCCGCATCGTCCGAAGCTCCGTCGAGTTTCGCCGTGTATAATGTGTATTATAAAATACGAATGCGTAATGTTAATACAGAAAGTATTGCAACTGCGTGTATGGTATTTTTTTTTTTTTTTCTTTAAGCGATACATTTTTTTCTCCTCCTTTATCGCATAGGGAGTTACTCGTTTCTATTGTCGTTCCGTCGTAGGAACGAGTTTTTCTCGCCCGACCCGAGTATTTTTTGTTTTATGCGTTTTTCGGCTTATCCATTGTGCTCTCACGGGTATATTCTTTTGCATGTTAAATATATTATAATATTGTGTATAACGCGCGCGTGGTAATAATAATATGCGGCCTCTTGCGATAAGTGTTTATGACGTTATAAAAACGCGCGACTGTTGCAACGTAAATATCGCGCTATATAGTATATACACATACATAATAATAATAATAATAATAATAATAATAATAATAATAATAATAATAATAATAATAATATATAAGTAGGTGCGCGTCGAAGTAAATCATTTTTTAATTTATTTTTATTTTGCGGCAAAGAAAAACCTATTTACCGAATTATAATAGACGGGTACAAAATATAATGTGCATATAGATATTGCTGTAAATCGCTGTCGAAAGAATGCTCCACGCCTTCAGGCTTACGGTAGAACTTAAGAAGTCTAAGCGTCAATTCAGTGTTTAGTATATAATATTGTGTCTTGTACGGATCCGACAATTTGAAAATTATAGTTAGTGAAGGTAGTGTTTTTTTTTTCACGTAGTCTTCAGTCTGTTCAAACCAACCTGTATGTTATATAGTCTGTCTTTGAAACGGTATAATGTATAAGAATTTCGGTATTCAATTTAGCTTATACATGTATTTTAATAATATTATGAAAATATGTTTTACGCTATACCTTATTCGCATATAAGCATAATATTGTACAGTAAATATGTGCAATTTATATAGTCGAAAATAATGCAAATACAACCAAATTAAGTATTAATTGTTTATACTTGTTCGGCTATTACTGATAAAACGTGTGGATGTAGGGTATGGTAAAAGGGCGAAAAGAAAACACGAATTATCATGAACTTCGTACCTATGTAGGTATTTATCCTAATTCGTATAGGTTAACCATTCGATCGACATCGTACATAGCCGATCGGGTTTTGACCGCATTGATGCCATATCATATAATATATTATGGTGATGTCCATGGCCCATTCGATGATGGAGTATTTGTTTTTCTTTCGACTTCACCGAATCGATAATATAAATCATCTGGATTTATCGCGTCGTGTCGACGAAAAATCTACACGCGGTCAACAATGAAATACGTTGTACTGCAACATCATGAGTTTAATACAATATGTCTGTATATACGTATGGTTGACTCGTGTCAGAACTGTCGTGTAACCGAGGGAATCGCGCGCACATATATAAAATCCATTAATATTGTACAAAGGTCTGCTGGATACAACATGGACGTTTACTTTCGGAATGCAATTAATGCAGAGACGGGGGAAATCGAAATCGCGTGGTCCACCGCCTTTCGATCGTAAGTATCATAACATGATCTCCTTTACACAAACGAACTGCGTATTATACTCTCTCCGAGTCTGAGCAATGACGAAGGATCCGTAATCTTATAAACAATGCAAGTTTAATTACTTTTGTACTCGTCAGAAGGACCCGCAGTTTACATAAGGTTGTGCTGCAACTATTATTATTCCAGCACTTACTTCCTACGCGATAATTGGGGTCGGTCTGTCCGAATGACAATCTTATGCAACGTCCGTCGCCGCAACAACCCTCGCAACGCGCGCGATCACAATATATCTCCATTCGACACACCAACCCATATTACTCCCCCTCACCGCCCTCCCCTCGGCAAACTTCGTCCGTACATCCGAAGGCTCGCCCCTTCGATGTTATTATTATTATTATTATTATTATTTCTATTGTACTACGCTTCTTCTCTTTTTTTACAACCGTGCAGGGGTGTTTTCACCCAATTTCATCATCCGTAGACAACGTATAGTCCCATTATCCCTCCCCCTCATCGTATACACTTGATTAAATGCATAATTACTTACCGTCGATCTGTACTCGAAAACGTCGCTATTACGTAGCGTTAGGTAACTAGAAATTCGTTTTCAAAACCAATGCCGACCGAGTTGAATAGTATATATAGTTGTACCAGACATTCGTTATCGAATTACGGTTAGTATGTTATTATTGTTCCGGTTTTGTTACTATACATGTAATGTTTGTTTTGTTCATATAAACAAAACCTCCCCGGTTATTATTTGAAACCTTTGGTTTTTTTTTTCTCTGTTTCTGTTATCGACTATTGCATTGTGATCTCCTACTGTGGTCGTCGTACGTATAAATCGTCACAAATGTATAATTGGAATTGTCATACATTTATGTAAATAATGGTTGTACGGTAATGATACGATATGATAAAAATATGATTGTCTGGTACGGACGAGAGAATTTTGTACAATATTCATATTACGTCGAAAGTACGAATAATTGTTTCACAACCGACATCGGTTATAGCTGGTAATTGGTACGTCCTCGAATCGTGCGAACGTGTTTTCGAAAAGGAAAACGCGTATTTTTATGTAAATATAGGCGGTACATTTTCGTATGGGCAACAGTAGATTTTTAATTAGGTTTGAACTGCGAATAATATTACTCATTTCCTCCTCCGTCCCCGCAACATTTTTTAATGAAATATTTTCGTCATAAATATAATGATAATAGTGTAATTGTAAATAATTATCATTAGAATTTATCAAACGATAAAACATCTTATTTTTGTGTAAAAATTACATTTTTAAAACATGGGTCACCAACAATATTTTGGTATAGACAGTTGCCCATCTTGCCCATAATACGCTAGAACCGCTACTGAGTACAGGACCACCGTGCGTACTCACACAGTATGATGTGTAAATATGCATAATATGGCCCACGACCATTCCGTTTTGATAAACGTTCGAATTCGTTTAACCGGCCGTGTGTAGTGCGTGCGTATAACTTCCATCCGACAATCTTCCCGCGTGATGTATATGATATATTATACATATCATTAAAAAGTTTTGCCGTACAACTGTTTACCCTTATCAATTGTCGGTTAACGTCGATTCGCTGCCCCTATTTATTCATTTATGTACATTATACATGCATCTATATATATATATAAGTATTAAGTACGTTTATATACGTTATAGAGGGATCACCGTTGTCGTCATCGTCGGGCCGGTTTGTTTTTAATATATTATTATTATCATTCCTCTCTGCCGTACATGACACGCGAGAGACTATACACGCGCACTCCACTAACGCAGTCTCGATTTCATCCGTTCGGTCAATCCGTCTCACCTCTCATACTCTCTATATCTATCTCTCTCTCTCTCTCTCTCGCACATAATCATCCGCTATTTGCATTCCCATTATCCCGCGTGTTCGGTCCCCGAGTACCGGTCATTTATATGTTTGACCGCCGCCGTTTAAGAAGACCCTTTATTTTAACACCGGGCCGCCGTTCGGATTATAATATTATTATATAATATGTTGACCGTTCCTCCCCACGACGCGGTACGGTCGGCACCTGCACGCCCGATGATAATAATAATAATAATAATAATAATAATAATATATCAAGAAGAAAAGTTATTAAGTAATAATATTATACTGTATACTCGTAGTGATGATAATAATAATATATTGTACCCACGTGCGTATATGCGCGTGAATGTGTCTCAGCAGTGCGGACCGAGCGAAATTTAAAAGCTTCTAAAATAATAATTATTCGTGTTTTTTTTTTTTTCTTTATACAAACATTATCACGACAATAGTAATGTTTCGACAAAAACTTTGTGGCGGCCGTACGGGCTTAATGTTTGCAAACGGGTAAAAGTGTTAAGGACTGATTTATAATACGCAGTTGTGTACGCGCGCACGCTCTGACTAATATCTCTTGAATAATGAATTTTTATGTTCTTTAAAAGTTTTAATATGCATGTAAAGCTCATAATATGCAAACTAGTGTTTTTAGTTAGCTGCAGAGTGAGATTTATTTATCAGAGGATTTTATTTTTTATTTTATTTTTCAAACGAACAAAAGAGCTTAATGAAGAATTAAATTAATTCGACGTCAAATATAAAGCAATAATATTTTACGCTGTATAAACCAACTGTGTATTATATTATTAAACATTCAAACGGATGTTCTACAAGGGAACAATGGTTAGAAAAACGGTAGACCGTACAAGTACTACACTTCGTTTGCTCTTCCATCATTCTGATCGAATTATTGTTCTGGCCACATGACCGCATGAGTTGGTGACCGGATAACGGATTTTTTTGGTGAAATAATTGCTGTGAATCGATCCTGATTATAAAATTTTAGTCGAGTGATTGAGTTACTGTAAAAAAATGTAAATGGCTACCGATGTTGAATGTAATATTAAAAAAAAAAAGAATAAACAAAAAAATTAGTTCACTCTATTATTTTTTTTATTTTTTTTTTTTTTAGTGTATTACTAGGAGAACAAATTTGACTTTACCTATATATAGTGATTTATCGTATACGAGGCGTTTGCACTGTTTGTAGTAATATAGTAAATATCCAAACCAAAATAAAAAAATAAAATGCTAATATGTTTTCCCAAGTTTAGTACTATGTATACAATAGTAACTAATAATTACTGTACCAAATATTAAACTATTCATTTGAATATATTAAAAGGAAGTACTAAGTTAAGGAGGTTGTGGATAATATTAAGAATTTTGGAAAGGATTGTATCCCGCCCATACTCCCTGCGTCTTTGTCTGAAATCACATATAATTTACAGTAAACACGTGTTAGTTGTCGAAATTACGACAAGAACACATGTAGAATAGGAGTACTCGGAGCTATTAAAATGAGCTATATTATGTGTCGGTGTGTTTTTTTATTTTTCGACCATATAGATTCGTGGGCTTTTCGCGTGTGCGTTTGGAACGTACAGCTGGCATAGAGTGCGAGACATAGCTGACTAAAAGAGAGAAACAGAGAAACAGAGAGACAGAGCGAAAAGAAAGGAAAAAGTACAGAACTCCTTCATTAAGAAATGCGAATTTTCGCGTTTGCCGGCTTGCACGCGAATACCATATAATTTTATTGTCGTCGAAAAAAGAACGCGCGGGGTGGAGGGCTAGTGCGACGCGAGGGAGCTGTAATCGTGTTGCAGTAAAAGACGAGTGTGCACGTGGACTTTAACAAAAGACTGTCAAAAAAACCATATGTAGTTTTTTTTTTTTTTTCTTCCTTTCTTTCCATTCTATACTCGCCTACGACCGCCGTAAAAAACCGTCAGCTGCACATGCCATGCACGCATGTACGTACACAGCCGTAGGCGCGGGCGCGCGCGTTAATATTTCGCAACGCCGCGTACACCCTCTGGGTGACGGCAGGAGGAGGGTGGGCACCTGCTTGTCTAAATCGTCGCGAAAATCGCTTTTTGACGAAATAGACGCACGACATTACGCGCCTATATTATTATTGTGCAGCGCACGTGTGCACGCATATTCGTCGTAGTTCGGATTCCGCGGTGTACACGCACGCGTGTTTATATCGAGTTTCGGTCCGTCAGATTTCGGTCCCAGACACCGGCGTAAAATATTTGGGTCCCGGTCGTTTTCCGGTGAGTTCTACAACACTGTGCACAAACATTGCCCAACAGGTTTAGAACTGTGTGTGATAAATTTTTATCACAATTATCACGCGCTATTTTTCCGTTCTATATAATGTCGTATTTTGAAAAAAATCAATAGCTATTATATATTTTGTATGTTGGGAAAAATAATTGTTATCCATGTATACCTGTGATTGTGATCAATACTAACCGTCCACAGCCAATGAGTAGCAAAAAGTTAGTATAGTAAATTACATAGTCGAAAACATCTGGAACCCAACTAGCACAGAAATTTTAACATAGGAAACAAACCTGGATGTAGCCGATGCACTGCAATTGTTGCATCCTGGAGTACAATAACGAGTGACGCTTACGTACTTATACGTGTGTGTGTGTGTTTGTGTGTATCTAGTAGACTACACACGAAAGGAGTTCAATTTTGCGTCCCGTAGTGTTTTTCAGAACAAGACAGGAGGCCCGCCCGACGGGTGGTGGAGAAAATTAATTTTCCACCAGGAGAAATGGGTGCGGCGTGTTCACGGGGTGGATCCGTAAAAATCCGATGATCAAATCTCGTTAAATTCGAAGGAGAGGAAAAAAAGGTTTTCGACGAGATCCGTGTACTATACGTATATAATACTATATATATATATATTTATAGATCAAGAGAGCACGAGGACGGAGGAGGAGAGGGAGAGATGAGTGTATGGAAAGAAATTAGTCGTTCGGGAAATTCTTTCCATTATTTTTAATAGAGCTTTAACAACGCAGAAAGGTTGATTATGTCTTTTGCTCTTCCTCCGCACGCAGCATCCCGTCCTTCCATTCCTTCTCCTCCTTATCATCCTTCTCCTCCGCCATGACGGGAGCATAGCCGCTATTGCGTGTCGGAAATATTTCCCAGGAGGACGGTCCCTGGGAAAAAAAAAGGGAATCGGCCGATAATTAAACCGACGGCGGCCGCTTTTTCCCGCGCGCGTGGATCCGATTAACTCGTGGCGCGCGAGGTTTTTGCCGTGCCCGAACGCACCACGCCGCGTTGCGGACGAGAAAACGTAATACCGTGAAAACCCTGCGGCCACGGGTCGTCAAACCATATGAATTATATTTTATACGTATTCACGAAATCGATTATTTACGTGTTTATATTTTATGTACACTATATACAGAGTGGTGCACCTTTACACGGTTAAATTTCGATTTTTCTACGTTGCAAGCGTATAAAGTCCGTCAAATTTCACTTGAACCGTTACTTGGTCAAAGTGAAAAATTGTCGATTTTGCGTTAATTCTGTTCTGCCATACACAGCGCACAATCACAATAATAATAATAATAATAATAATAATAATACATGAACTCGTATATTATTTTAATACCAAGCGATGAAAATAACCGGTTTTTTATAAAGAACTCCAAAACTCTGTGAACCATACGGAATATTGCAGTAGGTATGTAGGCAAATGCAAAGTCATAAAAAATGTTAAATCCCCAACAGACTAAAACCAAATAACAAGGATCGCCATAAATATGTGATAAGGAAAATATCGTGTGCTAACAATAATGCGTATACGCGGAAAATAAGTGCATTGCATATTCGAATCTTATACGCACTGAGTCGCCCCGGGAAGTTCTGTATAGATCCACGTGAAATCCGGGGGAAAATGATAAAATAATGTCCGGACACTGTTTACAGTTCATAAATATACGTAATTTCATTGTACGCAATAAAAAATCAAAGTATGGATTAACAGGGACGGTGTGATGTGGTCAAGGATGTTGGCAGTTAAATATTATCACGTAATAAAAAGTTGAACTATTTTGAATAATACAACTAACCATAGTTCGTAAATGGTAGGTACTTATATTATCTTGACGTTCCCAATTAATTTATATTGGCACAGATAGTTATCAAGTAATGTATAAATGTTCGTTAAGACCTACTGAAAAAAATTAACCATCATATGGCTGTCTTGTATATAGCTGTAGTTAGCGTTGTTGTAATCACGGAGAACTGTCTTCCTCTTGCATACTGGTTGTTGGCCATACAATAATAAACGTGGACGGGGGAACTTAATGTCTAGTCAGCATATTATATGTGTATAGAATGGTAATATAGTGATATAACAATTCTTGCAGTGGTAATATTTTTGTTGTAGCGGTGATGGCGATTAATGAAATATCTCATCGTGTTTTCCGTGCATAATACGTCAAAGTCAGGGGTGGCCCTACAGATTTGGTTGAGGGGGATGGGAGCTAAGTCATAATTTTTAGAAAACTTTAAAACAAAAAACAATGTTTACCGCACACAACTTTCAACAGAATATTTCTAGTTTTAGCAAAAATAACTATGATATTAAGTATATGATCTATTTAATCTCGCAAGATAATATAATGTGATTTTTTTTTTTAATTTCGTTTTTAACAATACACATTTATTTTAGAAAAATACAGGCTTGAGAAGCCCCTGGCTCACGCAAGTTAGCGAGCGTATACAATATTGTTATTGTATAGATACGCTCGTATTATTATTATTATTATTATTATTATTATTGGTGACGGCGAACTGCATTCGCCAGCGAGTTCAGCAACCGGTGACGCGATTAATAGTGTTTTCCACGTGAACGCGCGGGCGTCTCGTGTTCCTACGCCTTATAGTCGGGCCAAAATCACGAGGCTAACAATTTAATATTGTATTCGCCGGCCGACTGCGCGCGGGGTTATCAGGTTATTGCGTGACACAACTATACAATATTATATATTATTATATATACGGGCCCGGAGATTATTTTCGATTCCGGGGCTTTTAAATACTTTCCTCCCCTCTCGGATGCACTATACTCGAGAAACCGACCGATATATGTGTTATTATTATTGTTTTCAACTTGTGAAGTCATGTAAAAATTGCGGACCATCGCGATAACGTGCGCTCCGCGAGAACGGCGAGCGCTCAACGTAATAATAATAATAATAATAATAACAGTACTTATATAGATTTAGTAAATAACAATTAATTTTCTACAACGTGCAACAATTATTAAAGTAGTAATGTCACACGTGGTATAACACGTATATTATGTATACAGTAGGGTAATAATATTTATTTTGTACGTCATGTTAATGATTTATTTTGCAGATAGTTTTAGATTCCGAGTTAACCTGTTCATCATGTGTTTTTATTTATTTCATTTTTATTTGACCGGAATTTGACTCAACCAGAAGGATTGCTTTGATAATCACAATCATGGGAGGTTTTTGATAAAAATTGGTGTGGAACTTTTGTTGTTTTTTTTCAAAAATTGTGAAAAAAGGAAGAAAAATTAGAAAAAACTTCAATTTTTACCAAGTTTTGAATTCAGCATCACCTAGTATTTTCTCTGTTTATCACATACTATTTCATTAGAAATTATACTATTAGAATATATAGAGTATTAGAGTATAAGTACTTTGACTATTTCAAATAATATTATGGTAATGACTTTATAGATATAAATTATAACTATTTACAGAAATAAAAAATATGTTTGAAAAAATTCTTAGAATATGATGAGCTGCTGATAATAATTTTTAATACAATCGATAACTCATTCAATTCTATAATTTTTTCCAAAGCATCTTTTTAATATTTCAGTAGCCTATAAAAAATATGATGTACATACATTTGTTTAATCTATACGCCCATACTTTATGCATATTTCGTACATAAACAGTTATCTTTTTTAGAGAACGGAACACTTTTGTGACTTCTCGGACCAAAAGACAACAACTTTTGTACTCGGACTTTGGATATTTTGACCGAACGCACCGTCGCTATAAACTGTGCAAATTGTACCTATGCGATGAAGACCATGCGATCGGGCAACAATCTGTCTTTCATCTCTACGATGCCGCGGTAACCACTGGTGAGACCATGACCGCGACATGTCCGAACTCCGACATTGCGAATCAACCTTCGAAGAACCCGCACTCTTAAAATATCCGAATCGTCAACCGGGTACAACCTCGGATATGCACCGAAAGCGACTTTGGTGATACGCATTAGCATTATAATAATATATTCTACGTTTTTGGTATCGTTATAGCACCGTTAGGTATATCGCCGTTCACCGCGACATACGTATTGTACGACTGCGTGTGTCTTCCGTTGCACAATTATTTATGCTGTGCCGACTTAGACGTTGGTTATGGATGCGACTATATAACAGAGGTAGTGGCCAACACGACTATGTACGCGAGCCACATGTATTAATGCAATTATATCAAGAGCCAAATGATCTAATATGTACTTTTATACAAAACATTAATAAAGATGGCTAACATACGACGAACATATTAAATTACGAAATATGAAATTATAATAATCATACCGTTGTTAAAATAATTAAAATACGGCTGAACTATATAGTATATACGTAATTTAGCCGTGGTGGCGATTCGTACAGCGCAATGTTCGCGGTAATCATTATTTAGCGCATTGTCTTCGCATCCGACATTAAACACAGCGGCCGGGCGGCTGTGTGCGTCGCGCATAAGCCGTTTATATATAAGAGAATACGTCGGATTAACGTCGATGGCCTGCCGAAGCAATAGTGCATTCTGCGCAGTGCGTGCAGTTGCCGTTTCATTATTATGCGATTATATCACGAGCGCCATATTATTATTATTATTATTATTATTATTATATAAGTATAGGTGGTGACTTGCTGCGCGAAAGGGGAATAGTGGGGACGGCGGTTTGAACGTGTCCCTAAAGCCGGAGACATTTGGCCGCGTATTATGATAAGCGCGTATTCGCGTACATGTACAGATATTTGTAGTTATGACGCGGGCAATAACATTTTCAGATGTAACGTAATCTTAATTACGTGACCCCGAAAATACCGGGGCCGAGTATCTTATTTCGCCGAGTACGCTGCCGCCGCCGCCCGTGTCCGAACCAATTACCGGTAATAACGTTTTAAGCCATATCGGCGGCGGCCCCTTTCGGCTACGATATTAACGCACGCACGCGCATATCTAGGGACTTAGCCGGCCGTGTGTGCACGCGCGCCAGTGTGTAGCGCTGACAACGGGTAGGCAAGTGTGCGTGTAGGTACATATGCGTGTTTTAAGAGGATTTGGAATTCTAACCGCGTGTGCTTGTCTCTCTATTACTTTCTCTCTGTGTCTTCTCTCTCACTCGTTCTATATCTCTTTCCATCTCTTTCTATCTCTTTCTCTCTATCCATCTCTATCCGAATATTGTATTGCATATTTCGGGTCGTTCCTTTACCGCACCAATACCAATTGAACCGTGGCAATGCCGCAGTGTACCTACCTATAAACGTTATATTTAATAAATGTACATGTAGCAGTTAAGTCTTGTGTATATGTGTTATATAGGCTTATAGCATTTCAAGTACGTGATTAAATGTTAAAATACCGACTGTTGATAGTCCTGCTAAACAGTTATATCTTTTCGCTAATCGAAAATTAACCAATATACTCTACGTATTCTTACCGTCGATTCTTGACTTATAAAATATTGTCTATATAATCCATATCATAGTCCATGACTAATTTTTGTAATCCATTATATTCATACAGAACAAAACATGTTTAACAATTTATTTTTGGCAGATTTTATGGTGGATGTACGTTTCGTTTCTTACCGTTCCATGATTTACGTCAGTATACGCCACGCTCAACTATTCGCGTTTATAGTCAGTTTGCGCGCAATTATGAATGCATGACTTTCGAAACGTTGTTTATTGTTAATATTGTCCTGCTTAAAGCTATTCAAAAATTAAACGATATACTTATATGTATTCCATAAGTTTTGTCGCGTCCTATCGTCGAACGGAGAAAAGTCTAATCGCATTTGACAAACGTTAGTTTTCCTTATTTTATGCGTCATAATATTGTTTTACATATAAGTACTAGATTATGTAGGTAATATATTAATATATATTCATTATTTTTATCAACTCGCCTCTGGTTTAACAACCGTAAATATAAATTATTTATTTTGTACTGTTATTATTTAATGTTGTATTTTATTTGATATAATAACGCATATAAAGTATAATGCAGTTTAATGGATGACTTTTTTTTTTTTAAGAGTAAAACGCACCATGATGACTATTACTTGTTTTATAAAAAAAAATATCTTTGCTTAGCTACCAAATTAAGAATATTTCGCGAGTAAATTATTTTCCGATATTGTAATATCTCCTGTGTTTATTCTGAATTTTAAAAATAATTTGATTACGTTGATTAACACAGGTATCACGCCATTACTAATAATCTTCGTGTAACATTTTTATAAATCATATAATTTATTCAATTTATTTTTTTGTAATATCTTTCAAAGACACTCACTTATATTTTAGGCTAATACTCAAAAAAAAAAAAAAAAAATCAAATTACATTCTTACACCACGACAGTATACAACATAAAAGTATATAAAAACGTTCTGGGGGTGTGAAAACGCCTTCATCAGCGCAGTGTGTTTATTTTCTGTTGGTTTTCGTTGCTCATTATAAACGTTCTTCGCAGTCAAAAGACGGCGTATTGGCACTAAGTTTAGCGTTTTCCTTTTGATTCTTTATTTTTTTTTTTTTCCGTATTCAACGATCGCACCACCACGCCGGCCGTGTCCGGGGATTACGTGCACGAATCATCTTCGTCGAGTTCATAATAAAATATAATATAATCCATACAGTCCGCCGCGATCAAATCTCAGATTTTATTATACATTCGTGGGCTTGATTTTTAGCGAAACCAACGAACGGTTAAAAGTGAAAATCCGTCGTTCGCGCACAACCTCCGCACCTCATCGTCCGCAACGACTACGACCGACGGCAGCTGTTTCGGATGAATAATAAACACGCGCGCCGCGTGTGTCAATATTGTATCTATACATAATTTTATAATATATAGGTACGCATAAAGCTTTTTCCGCGACGGTAAATCGAAAATCACGAGCTTTCACTTTTTACGCGCATATTTCAACGATAAATATACAAGTGTAAACGCCGTATAACAAGTGTGCGCGTACTATATAATAATATATTTATACATAAATATGTAAACAGACGATGTTTGACAAATAAAATACTATACGAAAAAAAATAATAATAATATAATAAAATGCGACGACAGATCTGCAACAATACCTACATATAGCCGTCCAGCCGTCGCGAATTGTTTGCACTGATTTTTCATATTTAAATTTTCACCTACACATCATTTTAAATGTCCTCTGATCATCATCATATTATTATTGCAGTCATGGTGTTTTTCGTAGTTTCAAACGTTTATGATTAAAAAAAAAAAAAAAATCGTAATACGGGGGTGTCGTGAATATGAAAATAAGAAATAAAAAACACCGGGAGGATATAACGCAACCGCGGAATAAATTACAAATTTAAAACCTGGAAGGGACGCGCCGGCAAATCTACGTATTAATACATTTATCGGGAATTAATACTGTTGACGTAAAATTATAATACAATAAATAATCGTATCGAATTAACGTTAACGAGGGGGTTTCTTTTTTATTTCACAAACTAATTTATTAATAGTGTTTTTTTTTTTTTTTTTAAGTTTATTTACGTATTCGCATTGTTAACTCGATATCTCGATTGAGCATCCAACGAGAGAGTATAATTCATTGTTATATTATCCGCACAATCGTAAAAACGAGAGGGACGCGCAAAATGAAAAGGTAAAAACAATAATTGATAACTGCACATGAATAATTTTAATGCATATTTGATTTCTGTTGAAAAAAAAAAAAAAAACAAAAAAAAACTATATTATACCCGATGGTAAAAAAATGTACGCTCAAAAATACCTCACGATTCACGATAATACTGCAGTACATGCAACGTATACCCGGATACATAACATGTGCATATCATGTATACATTATTCATAGGTTTGAAATACAACTGCACGTTTTAATTAAATTAATTTTGCTGTTGAAGCGAAATTTCATTTGGAAAATTTGGAGGACAACACTCAGTCGTTTACACGCGCGTGCGTTATAATACATCGCGTATAATGGAGAAATTCTTGTCGGTATTTAATAATATGCGAAATCGAATAATACAGATGTTTAAATAGTCGTTTAAACGTTATTCGTGGAATTCCTAGTGAATGCGTTCATATACGTAAATTGTACAATATATCGCATTATTAATACGTATTATTTTTATACTTTTATATATTTACAGTATTTTTTTTATAAATATATATTTTTTTTTATTCATAATAACACGTACTATGAACAAAGCCTTCATAAAAACCTTAACTAAAATCGTAAATTTTTTTTTTAATAATCATTGCATTATTTATAAACGTCATACATATTGCGTGGATACTCGGGGGCTGTGCGAATAGTATAATGTTTTAAGCAGTGTTTGTAAATTAATAACGACTGGTTATCATCGTTATCGTATACCTATCGATAAAAATACCACTAAACAACTATTGAATAGATAATTTGTGAAGTATATAAAAAAGGTGATATTTTTTTTGCAATAGGAAGGGGGACGCGAGATTTTTAAAAATCTTCAAAGGAACCGTACAACAGAAAAGGTTGAGAACCATTGGTTTAAAGGTTTACATGATGCGTATCATTATTGGCGAATCGTAATCACGTGTATGTACCTACACAAAGTATGAGAAATATTATTGTGTAGTCAACGTTTAATCATTAACTTATTTAAATCGTGAAAGCTGGTACGGAGTCGTACGATTATTGAAAACTGTTAATCGTTCGTCGTCATGATTGCACTATTATTAAACAAAACTCCAGCCCCTAAAATTATTTAGAGATAGGAATATTTTCATAGATTAAAGTCTGAGCGTAAGACACTATACAATATACATGCATGGGTTTCTTATTATAAAGAAGAAAAGAAAAGAAAATCATACAGCGTACAGGGTGTTAAAAAATAAAAAGGTTATCGCAGTCTATACATTCTTTATATCCCCTAGATAGAATCTAGATGTATGATTATTTCGAGTAGACGTTAGATAGTAGTATGAATTGTATTGTAAATTCTATGAGTGGATAAAATATATACCATAATATTCAAAGTAATAAATATGGTTTATTCGTAGTAGAAATATTTTAACGGGCGCTCGACTACATATAATATGCACTATTATGAGAATTGTGCAACATGTCGCAAAAATGTTTTGGTCTGCTTTGAGCGTTTGCTAATTTCCAAAAGTCGTTCTCATATCATTATCGTGTGCAACTTGTATTTCATTATTATGTACAATTATACATACATAATAAAGAATATTTTATTCGTTTAAAGTCATTGTGTAATTGCGTTGTTATAATTATTCACCTATATAGATAACCATTTGTATATTATGTTTTCGTGTCGAGTGAAAATCGTGCGGAATTTTTGCTATATTAAATACTTACAGACAAAGCGAAACGGGTTAAAATAAAATAAAACATGGTCCATGGTGGTATCATTAACTAATGAAGAATATAATATACTAACAATAACCGTGTTCATGAACCGCGGGGTTGGGCTTCGGTGGAAATAAAGTAGTCGTAATTAAATCATTCGCAATTCACGGCCACTGCACGTGCGCAAGTTTTTAATAATTGAATTGAAATTCGTTTTACTTGATTAAAATTTCATCATTTATAAAAAACATCGTATGTTATATGTATAATAATGTATTTCCGGTTCGTATTATATACACACACACACACACACACACACACACGAGATACCTATACTCCGATCCCCACGAATGTATGCAAAGGCCTGGCCGATTTCAAAATGTTCGTATCTCGAGTGCATACGTCATCTGGACGTAATCGGAACGGAGAGTACGAATCCGACAGCCTTTCCCGTTTCAAGTTTCAGCGTGTCTTCTCCTGCAGCACATTAACTGCAACCTCACGTCTTTTCTAATGTTTTCTTCGGACAGACGCCTAACAAAAAAACTCGACCAGGTTGGATTCTCATTACATTTGCATATTGTTTGGCAAATATCGCAGTTTGAAATATGGTTTACTGTGCGCGTTTTCCGCTCTTCTAGGATAGTTGTACACATTTTAAATGTCGGTTATAGTTTTAGATTCTGAACGGAAAAATGTTAGAGCTTGTTGCTTCCAGGATCAGTAGCCCATCAGGATCGGTTTTGTGTCGTCGAAATCCAGGAAAGAACAGAAATTAAAACTTAAAACTATTGTGCGGTCATTGAGTGGCGTATATTTGGGACCCTAAGTAATGTAACTGCATGAGCTGTCAAGAATAGTTGGGTGGGTGGGTGGGTGGGTAGGCTTGGGGTGGGTGTATTTTGAATGAAAATTTTGTACTTTGAAAATATTATACATGTAGATTATTAGACTCCATGGTCATAAACTCAGCTGAAGTGATTACGGATGGCATTATTAAACAAAATAATTTGGTATAAACATATTGGTAGATGGGTGAGGATAATTGATCAATACTGCATTACCTTCTAGGAAACTAGTATACGCCACTGGTACGGCCAAATTAATTTCATACAACGGATTGGCATCAGTGCGTCACTCTACATTATATTATTATAAATGCAGTATCTATACACATCCCATCGGAAAATTGTAACACGTGATACGATATTTACATGCAAACACCGGACGTAATTCAGAGACGTTCACGGCGTTATGATGATTTGATAGGCTGCAGGTAAGTTTGACACCCGCATTCAACAATTTTTAATTAAATTTTTTCTCTGTGCTAACGTAGTTTAATATTATATGATGGGGTAATAAACAGTATTTCATAAAAAATATTGCGTATCCCTTCATAATAATCCATATGTATATATATTCTACACAGCTTTATTTGTATAGTCATAATCACGTTTGATTTATTATTTTAATAACATTTTTCCCGTTCACCGCACAATTGTATAATAATTATTACAAACTATATAAACATATATCTATTGGTTCGGTATTATTTATAGGTGTATTGTTCAAAACAATTTACAGTTCTACTTTTCGTGATTTTACATTTAGTTAGACATATAATTATAAATTTTTGTTGGGACGAGCGTTATAAATGTTCATTTGGTTCTTACCGTTTTCACATATCGTTAGCACTCACGGCACCATCGAATCCTTATCTTGTCTCACCACCATCATTCTCCCTTCAACGGCTCAACCATACGTTTTTGTATACATCATAAGCATTTTAAAAATTGTGATTGTGTTATGTTCAGATGCCGTACAAGTGTAAGGTACAGCGAAATTACTATCATAAGCAAAATAGCTATTATAAGAACACTTATAACTGTACTATGTACCCATATTTTCCATGTTTTATAAAAACATAACAATTAACACAAAATTAAAAACCCCTTTAAATGTACTATGTACCCATTTGAAAAAACATGTTAATTAAACACGAAAATATACGAATGCAAAAACCCTAAACCATTAACCATGACCACGCGAACTAAGAATATGTAACTTTTTTTTAATATTAAACAAAAGTCACGGAATCACCTAAAAGACATCAATATATTTGACGCAAAAACAACTACAAGGGAAAAAAGCTGCATATAAAAGAGCTCCGGACCAACATGAAATTCAGACGTATCCAGCCATCATTTGAAGAAGCTCAACCATTGTCACACGCGATTTTTATATCTGTCTAAAATTGTTGATTTACTTAAAAGTGTTAAATAAAGTATTCTAAATCTTTGACTCTATACAGACGACATTGTTTAACACTTTAGTATTGTGTTATTCTGTTGAGATTTACTCTCGACACGTAACACAAGACGCATCTCAAGAAATCGCAATTTTACATTATTACCTACTTATAAGTGATAATATCATATATATATATATATATATATATGTCCTAATAAATGTCCAAGAAAGCTATATAGTCTTTATATGTATATGTACAGGATGTCTCATGCCGATTTGCCTATTGCCACATCTCCGCCGTATGCTTTCAAAGATATTCAAAATCGTTTTGAACACCTATCATTTTCTGAGATCTCTCGAAATCCAATCAGTTCATTATAGCCGCCAATGAAACGCGAGTGGAAAATAATTGCTAATCATCTTACACGTGTTTTTTCACGTTTGGAAATAATATCACGATGTATTATGCCACGGCGATTAGCAAATGGGACACTCTGTACGTAAGTACACGTTAGGTATACAACGTGATTGTTTTAATTGCGAGTTATTTTATTACGCAGTACACACGTACCGGTTGCAGTCGGTGCGTCCGGGTGCGCGCGGATTTTAAGCAGCGAAAAAAATTAGCGTTCATGTCTCCGCCATCCACCGCGCCATTATAACTAATGGTCATTAGGGTATTAAAACTTGTTTGGTGGTTTAATGAGCTCCAGAAACGGACCGTTAAACGTAGTACAGGCCAAACGGACGGACGACGTGGAGGAGTTTATTTTATTTATTTTTTTTTCGGCAGTCTCGTAAAAACGAAACACGTTGCAGTCATGAATAAGAAATAATAACACCGAAAATAGTAATAATAATAATAATCGTAATAATCATAAAAAATCTTGTTGGTTTGGAGGGGAAAAAATTCGGCCATAAATTGTTCGCCAAACACCCGGTTGTTGCTGCAGCAGCAGTGCTTGTGCGCTTGGCACAAGCACGTTTTCCTTAAAACAAATTCTCGTAAACCGCGCCCAAGGTTGTGTGCAACGCACATATACATATACAACATACAATATATAAAAGCGGGTTATGTATGGTATTAAGTATTAATATACATTACGACGTGAAAAATAAAATACAAAATCTGTTTGTAAATTATCTCGTTATTATTTTCAACCACGGTTTTTTTTTTTAAAAATGTATTTTATTATGCGCGAAGGAAACGGATACGCTACAGATGAGGTATACCCTATTGGATCCCGGTTTTAGTGGAAAAAAAAATCCGTAAACTTCCGTGGTCACAACGAATAGTTTGTTGTCGTACAACAATAAATAAATAAAAATAATTAATAAATAAGCAATTAAAAAAATAAATATGTTTTTAACCAACATTATTCCGATTCTGTTTATATTTTCATTGGGTTAAATAATATTTCACGTATACATGATACACTTCTCGCCGGTCGAATTTTTCATGTGCGTTTTGTTAGAACATATTTTGAAGAAAAAAAAAAATCCATAGTTAAATAAAATTGAATGGTTTGCATTATAATGTATAAAATGGTGACACGATACTTCGGTAAACGATGGTCAACAAATCACAATATATATGTACTTTATCGCGATCTTCACTTTTAGTCAGACCATCGATTTGGCTAAAGTGTTCTTTCATTTGGGTCTGCCATCGTATTCGGACTCTTATCAATGTATATGGATCTATGATATAGAACGATGATCAGAATATTACATTCAGTTTATTCCAAAATGTTTTATAATTAATTATGTGTTTATATATACGTTAACAGCCCAAGCGAGAAAACCACAAACGGACGAAGCAGAAAAGGGGAAATTGTTGAAAATGTGAACGGTGAATTCAGTTCTAAGATCGATTGAAGCAGAAAAATTTTCACTACCTCGAGTGATTTCGTCTTCGTCAAATCTCAATATTTTGAGAAGATTAGTGCATTATAATATAATTACGACATTTAACTTAATGGATCTTATTTTGACAAAATAATATGTTTCAGGGAGGGATAGTATAATAATATAGTATTAAAATATTGCATTAAGCATGTTTCAAACAAGTTTCAAAATAATAGCATAGGTTTGGAGCGGATCGGACAAAGTGGGGAGAGGGTCAACTTTATTGACGTAATAAACGGTAGTTAATGAAGGCTGCGGTTTTCCTACTGTGTCAGGAACTTTGAAATATTACTTTACTCATTCGAATTTTCGCAAGTTTCACTATAGCTACGAGATTCTGTGAATCGTAAAACCATAATCGATGCTATCATGAGTCTCCGCGCGTATTATCGAATGTCGATTAGACTACGTTAGACGGGAATTTGATGAAAACGTTATGGTGTGTACTAATGGTCGGCATATCCGGATTTAAAAAATGCGGATTATTCGGATTTAACAAATCCGAATTTAGTGAATCCGGATTTGACAGGTTATCCGGAGTATCCGGATTATTCAATTCAATTTTGCTGTTCGATGTCTCATTTTTAAAAATTCTAATTGTATTTAAATTCATTAACATACGCTTTTGAACGGGTATATTATATTTTTGATGCATTCAACTACCAGTGTTGTTTTGTGTTTAGCAATAAAAAAAATTAATTAACCTGAATAATCCGAATAATCCAGATAATTCGGAAAATCCGGATTTGAATATTCGGATATTCGGAAAATTCAGATATTCGGATTTGATGCCCATCCCTAATGTGTACAACATAGTATACGGTACATATAGACCTAACATACATTTCCAAAACACATAATATGATATTACAGTTCGACGATTTCGGTGATTTAAAAGAAAGAAAAAAAAACGGATCATTGTATTTGTACAGAATAATGAGTTTTGCATATGGTATGTGCATGCGCGCGTGTATCTGCGAGAGAAACGATGGAATAAAATACCCATAAACGTCGGGTATCTCTTCCGATTCGCAACAAATGGCCACAATCTCTTTATTTTATTCAATTTTTTTTTCTGATTAAACAATAGAACATAATTCTATCGGCGAATATCCACGTGACATTGTGATTTTTACCAAAAACAAAAACAAAAAAAAATACCCAACTTTTTATACACGAAATGATAATATAAATAATACAAGCGATCTTCTTAAACTGTTGTAAAATATATACACATGCACAATATAATAATATATATGTAAAAAAAAAAAAAAAAAAACATAACGGTTTGTTAAACATTCGTGATAAATTATTTAAAGCGAAAAAACGTAATCGTGTGGTTAACGCGCGCATGTGTGTTGTACATGCAGTTGTCTGTGTACGGGTTAGGCACTCCAAAAGACATTCGCCACGTGTTCACAATGAAACGGGGACGTGCACTCACCGGAGGATTATTATTTATCGAAACGCGAAAACCGTCCGTGTACATATAATTCGTGTATGTACGTATATACGCAAATAATATATTGTGTGTATAATATGCAACGTGTAGTGCAGTGCGGAAAATGTAAAAATATCGTGAGCCAGCATTACCGTCGTTGCCGTGAAAAGTGGAAAAGGGTCTACAGCGTTCCAATCGTAAAATAAAATAAATAACCCGTATTATTAATACGAGTATATTTCGGCACGATCAATGAGTAGCGTCCGCAATGATTCTATACATCATTACCTAGCGAAAAATCGCTCTGTATACGGCCAATGTACGTCAGTCGTGTGCGTGTAAAATTTATACAATCGTAACCGCGCGGTGGGTGAGGAAGGCACCGTGAATATGTCCCCATACATGTACATAATATTAGACATGCGTTCGTATATTATAGTAAATAAAACGTAATCTAGTGCGCACATCAGATTGGAATAACAATATAATACATTATAAGGAATGTTTGACCAAGTTTGGTTTTTAATATGTAACTTTATCCCCATCGTCTTGGAGCGGGAACAATCAAACGCATACGTCACTGATCGGGGGAGAGGAGACATTTCGTTTGCCGAAGAAAAGTTTTAGTTTCAGAAAGAAAAAAAAAAAGGAAACGCAATTCTATTCGGAATTTCATGAATGCATCTTTGCGAAGAACGTAGGAGGCAGCTGTTTCACTATCGGTGAGTATAACTTTTATTGTTATTTTAAATATATATGTATATTATATAAGTATTGTTATCTTTGCTCCCACATTGATTTCCATTCGAATTCAACAGCTCAAATTTACTCGGCCTGTGAAAATGTTTTCTTTTTTCGATTTTACCCGGCGGATTATACGCCATTTGTCTATACGCTTTTTTCCCTCGAGAAACGTTTCGCTGAAAACTTATGCGAACGCTGTAGATGTATAGTACTTCTTAAACGTGTATTACTATCGGTTGTAAAATATAACAGTACCTAATTTTCTTGTTTATAGAAAATTTAAATAAATACGTCAAAAGATTATTGATTCCAAGACACAAATCAACTATACCAAAATATATTATATTGAATTCTATATTCCATATAAATATAAATTTTAACAACATCATTGCATTTCAAACTAGTTTATATATCAATAATGTTATCACAATACGCTAAAAACAAAAAATCATATTGCGTAAACCTATATTAATGTTATACCTGTGTATAGTTTTACATTTTAAACAGATAATTAATTAAACCAATATTTGCACGGGTCGTGAATTATAAAACAACTGTCTCTGTTAACGAAATTTTATTTATTCACGACAACGCCCAGGTCACTAAACAAAACTTTGATGTCATATATCTATTCATGTGTACTATATAAACGCACGTGTAATACAGCTCGGACGCAAAACAATATTGTTTGACAGAAAAACGGCAGTAATTTATTTATCAACATTGCAAAGCCGTAATGTAATGAAAATTTAAAAATGTAATATATACACACGACTCCTACGACATTACGATCAGTATAGCATTTTAACAATGGACGAATACGTGTAATGATAATGCACGGTTTACCTTTTCGTGTAATAATCGGTGTTCCCTATTTGCGCCAAAAAAAAATTAATTCATTTTGGGTATAGCCCATTTGCGCCACAATAAAAAAAGGTATGTTTTTTCCAACAGCCCATTTGCGCCAAATTTACTTGCGTAAACATTTTCAATTAACGACTTGGTTAATTCTTATATTTTAAAGACGTATTTAAAACGTTTGTCTGTAATGTATAATAAATTAATTTTCATAAGTCTATAAATTTTAAAGCTTTGTATATTATTGCATCGAATGATAAACAAACAAGTTTTATATCAGTTTTATTATGTTGTACGAGCTTTAAACGATATACATGTCACTACTTCTAAGAACGAAGATTTTTTATTTATTAATGACGAATTATCTAATATAATTATATTTACATGTCACGAAAATTTAAAATCTATAGACTTTTAAATACGTCTTTAAAATATAAGAATTAACCAAGTCATTAATTTAAAATGTTTACGCAAGTAAATTTGGCGCAAATGGGCTGTTGGAAAAAACATACCTTTTTTTATTTTGGCACAAATGGGCTATACCCAAAATGAATTCATTTTTTTTGGCGCAAATGGGGAACACCGATTATTACATGAAAAGGTAAACCGTGCATTATCATTAGACGTATTCGTCCATTGTTAAAATGCTATACTGATCGTAATGTCGTAAGAGTCGTGTGTATATATTACTTTTTTAAATTTTCTTTTTTTGTCGCAATCAATTAAATATTAAAAAGAATAAAAAACATAGTAAAATCACAATTTTTTTTTTTAAAAAATCATAAATAATACAGCATGTAATTGTAATTAATATAAATCACAACATTAAAACTGATTTCATTTATAAACTATTCAAATAATAAAATAAAAGTTAAAAATGTAGGCAAGTTATTTAATAATATGTAATAACTAATATTATCTAAAAGTCAATTGTAAAAGACTAAAATTATCATAATAAATATAATGTCATGACTAATGAATGTATGTAATTAGTAAAAATTTTGCCCGTTTTTTACCCACTTTGCATATAATATTCATTCGGTTATAAGACTCGCTTTGTGTTGGTCCCAATGTAAATTTTATAATCGGTGTCTACTGTAGTTTATTACACGTAACATTTTAATAAATAATTTGCGAACAGCTGTACGGATAAAATATTAAAATATAAGATATTATTATGGGTAGGAATGCATACGTATTTTTACATCACGTGTTTTCATTTGCCAAACAATCTTTATTGTATATTCGATGCCGATAACACATTTTTATTTATTCTTTCTCTTTTTTTCGTCCATATAATATAATCGATTTAAACGCTGAACAATTTTATTAATTAATTATTTTTATTTTTCGTATTTCTTTAACATTTTCATGCATTCGGTAAATGTCGTCCGCAGGTACGCACAATATGTACGTTACACTTGTTTGTATACCGTTTACAGTTTGAAACTTTGAGTTCTTAAACAACATTTAAATGTCTTTTTTTTCAACTTTTCACCGTCGTGCATTAGCATCATATTGCATTTTATGCATATATTTTACACGCTTTTATATCGAATTGCTATATTAATTAATTTACATTAACGTTAACGGTACATCGCGGTAAACAAAAAATTAAATTTTATAACAGCTTAAAAACATAAAAGTATTTTCAACTTATATCAATTAAAAATAATAATGTATATTATGTTATATGTTTATAATTAATATAAGGTATACAAAGAAATATCGAAAATATTCGTTATCCCGTGAATTTGTACTCCTTTTCAACGAATATTGTTTATTTTTGTCGTTTAGCGTTTATCGTCAAAACATTTTTTCCCAGGGGAGTGTTTTTATTTTCTTACCAACATTAATTACATCGTGGCGAACGAAAAGAAACGTAATTATTTTTCAATCAATTTAACAGTGAGAACGATTGTATTGAATTCGCGTAGTAGAAATTCATTTACGTTTTATACAAAACGATTAAAATATTTTAGAACGATATGTCGATATCATACCCAAAGGAAATGGAAATGTCGTTTCAATATAAATAGTGTTGTAGTCGTATATATATTATGTTCATTATAGAATATTTGTGAGCGCAATTAGTGTTAATTCAATGTTTAAACGACAAAAACGGCCCAATCCGTACATTCATATACATGTGTGTGTGTGCGTGTCATTGTCATTAAATCGAATTAACTCCGCTCAAAAACATATTATCATGCCATCATTAATTATTATAACCTAACATTATTTTATTGATATATTATAAGTATTGGCATCAAAGAAAATATTTACGAGTAGAGAAAATCCTATGACTTGAAAAATGGTATATTTTGTTTTTTCCTCCGAAATAATAAATAATCCGTTATTCTCCGTTTCCATTTTCCACCAAGTAAAGGTCTATTCCATTTTCTTCCATTTACCATACATATACTTTTCGATCATCCATTTTCAAATAAATAACAATTTACAGTTTCATATACAGTTGCGTCTATAATCTGCAATGCAAACGAGAACGTATTATGTTATATTAAAAATACAGTGGAGTAAAATAATAATAATTTTTATCATACAATTATTAAATATGCAATTTATTAGTACCGAAAAACTTATATGATGCAGTGGTTTATTTTCAAAATGTAAGTCCGTACAATTGAGTACATAATAAGTTATGACTTTTGAAAAAAATATTCGAAGGAATATGATGGACAGTAGATGAAAATGGAATATTGGTAACAATATGCGGAGGAAAAAAAGAATTTTTATTTGAAATAAATTTGACAGTTTAGGAAAACGTATTGTCATTTTTTAAGGAAAATAGTTCGGCTCCGAATATAGTATACAAATAAGTTTGGAGTGTAACTACATTTTCATCTATGGAGGCTCACTATTGTTTCAATGACACTTGAACGCGTGCGTGATAACGGGGAAAACGGTAATAGTAGATTCTGAAAACGACGATATTTGCACGTGGAACACATTAATTGTGAACAGCTGATATCAGTGGCATATATCCAAATACAGGTGTTGCTTGAGCACGGCCAGCGTCGTAAATTCAATATATTACCAAGACATTATTAATATTGAACAATAACTATGCAGTCCATCACAATGGTAGTATCAGCTCATTTGTAGGTTGGATGGGTGTAATGTCAAATGGAACATCGAAAATTTTTAGAATACACACCACAGGACACTGTTTAGTATTCGAAGTAAGTACGCGTCGTCGTCGTCGAGTCGTTGCTGTATAATAATAGTTTGGGCGGAAATCGTATGGATGGCGGGCGCGTACTGTCGCCAACTGCTGTCGTGCGTGTAACATAATATTATTATTATCAGCGTGTCTAGAAAGTTTGGAAACCCTAAACTCGCGGTAACCATTATGTATACAGTGACAAGCGGCGTAACGTAATAATATCGAGTTGTTGATAATCATGTGTATAGCCGAGAGTATGGGAACAATTTCGCAAGGTGCAGTGCAGTCATTTTAGCAGGGGTTCATTGTGCCGCTATACAGGCCGGTAAGATAATACAATATTATGTTCATTCGATATTATGAAACGAATTTGTACAGTCCACTATGGGTTACAATTTGTTCAACTGCAAACAGAACCGCAAACAGTGGCTTAAAATACTGTTGTCAGCGCGCACTTGATGAAGGTTTGAAGTAAGTAGCTTTGTCACAGCGTCCGCCAAATCGGTGATGTATTGACCGCCGACATGATGGTCGTTTAAAAGCATCGTCAAAACACGTGGATCCGTTAATTTTGTTAATGGATAAAAATAATATTATATTGTGCGACAGTGTGCCGTCGCTGGTAAACTACGAATTATTGTCTGACAATTTCACGGCCACGGCGGGATTCGGTTCGAGCGACGCATGGTTTTTGAAAAAATCCCATCGCAGTCATCGCAGTACACCTCAGATCATCCCGAGTCCGATATTACGGATTAGGAAAAAACGGAAAAAATGAGCCCCAATCGATCGGACAAAAAATAGCTGATGCGCACAATACAATATTACACTATCCGACGGGCGATCGTTGCCTCGCGTTACGTTTGCGGCGCTAACGGGTCGGCAACACATTTAACATCACGAGCGGTTCTCGCGACCACGAAGCCCCGGGGATGGCTGTTGCGGAAGTCAAGAAAGAAAATATTAATTATGCAATACCGGCCGCGTAGCCTCGTCTGTCCTTCGTCTGCACAATGCGCGAAAACCGATTTCCGTGCGATTTCCGGTTCGGCGTGATCAGCCCTTGCAAAGTCTCGACCCTCTCTCTCTTTCTCTCTCTGCACCAGCTGCTTAAGCAGTCAAAAGTCCCTTTGAGAAAACGGCAGTGGTGTAGTGGCTATAGGGGGTGAAATGAATTCGTCGTCCCATAACGCGTCGTGCGGCTTCGTCGCCATCGCGCGTGTATAGTTTGTGTGCACATTGTACGCATACAGTGGCGTGTTGAACTCATTTTTGATGAGGAGCAAAAATGTATACAAGGTATCCATCCACCAACCCTTCCACCACTTGATTTTTTTTATAAGCCAATAAAGTCCAAATTCGTATAAAATATGTCAAATACGCAATAATTTGCAAGTTATTTTGTAGTATTTGTAGTATATTTCTATTTTCTATGATAAACCTAGTCACCACTGTATTTTGTGGCAAGGATACCACCCCCCCCCACCCAACATTTTTGAAAGTGCAATTGCTCCAAAATAATACCTTCGCCACGCCACTGTACGCATACACCGCGGTGTGCACGGACGACGAAATAGGCGCGCACGTGGGCGACTTAGCGTGTACGACGAGGTCACAGGGGCGCACGCTCGAATATCTCTCCCCACCGTCCCCCGGTCGCCAGACACGTCCACATCCCTGCGCGCACCGCCGTCCCCGTGGCCGACCTCCCCTTGACTACGGGGGCGTGTTCGCCCCCCTCCCCCACCAACCGTCCAATCAGATCCCCTCCCCTAGATCGTGCACTATCCTGCTGCTGTGGTCCTCTAATAACCGAATTCGGCGTTCCGCCTTCCCCTACCACCCTAAACAGAGCAACTCTTCGCCTACTGACCGACGTGCCTTCCCCACCACCCTCATCACAGTATATTTTCGGCACCCTCTCGCCGTACCGTCCCCGCTCTGGATAGGTCCTTATCCGCGGGCAGTCGCTTCACTGGTTCATACCTCCAACCCTCCCCTATTCGGCGTCTTGTCGCAGGCAACAACAATAGCAGTTTGATTATTGTTCGTACCGAATAATAGTGCGCCGTCGGTCTTGACCGTTCGGGTTCAACTCCAAGCTTTCCGAAATCCCAATGAGCTTTAGTTTTCCGCGATTAAATTCACGACAATGCATTTTCCTAGTAGAGAAAACCAACGCCATGCATAATGTCCACTGAAATGCGCTTTGTCGCAATGATTAGACACATCTGCAGAGAACGATTCGAAAATATTGATATCAATAGGCGAGTGCAGCGCGTAAAATTACATACCGAAGACACCGGAAACTATATAATCTTACACCGAAAAGAGATGGTAATATTTAAGAAAATCGTTCGATGAAAAAAAAATAACCATTGTTAATATAGCTAGCACCATAATATTATACGTCATTATTGTACATCATTATCCATGGTTAAACGTGGACGATGGACGTATTGAATTCGACGTTAGCGGAAAATAGTTGACTGCAGTGAACATCATATTACCATTTACCATTATTCGTGATTTCAATCAATCGACATTAAACGAAATCCTAATATCGTCATGGTGGCAGTCATATCAATTACGTTTTCTCTGAATACTATTATTACGATCACGGTGACTTCTTGACGTTAACCTGTTGAAATTGTATGTACCCACAACGACACTATACTGATTACCGATTCAAATGTTCTCGAATTTTGAGCCGTACTTTTTGTTCCGTTAAACTGTAGTACTCGAAACGTCTTAATTAATGAAAAGAAAGAAAAAAAAAAAAAACATGAAAAGTAAATACAACTCATCACGGATACTCTAACGTTTTGATTGCCGCGAAGCGCTCGCGAGTGGGCCGATGTCACTCGGTGTACTCGTCCTTACACTCGTGTATCCGATCCTGTTCGTACCATGGCACGCCGGTCAACCTCTGCGCTTGGCCACGGTTTCGCATACAATTTTTAGTGCACATTTTTCACGGATGAAGCTATGTAATATGCACATGCGCGCAGCTGAGTAACACGTAAACGTAGCTATAACGATTTTATATCATCTACATAATGATCTATGCCGAAACTCTTAAACTGGAAAACACTACAAGGAGCATCGTTGCTTGAAATGGTTTTTGACCTAGTTGGGTATGTGCCTCTCGCGTCTTCTCGTTTTTCAACCTTTAGATTTTGCCGAGACGTAATGAACAAAAACTAAAATATCTTATGATGACAGGGGGTAGGGTTGGGGGGGAATCGCACTCATTTTATATTACATTTTGTACGTACGGACAAAGAGAATGTAATACAAAACCGTAGTATATAGTATACGTACATGAAATCATTACACAAGGTGACCCGTGAGCGAGGCTGCCAGCCGGGGCATAATGTTACGAGGTAGAACGCTGTTGCAGAAGTCCACCGGCGTGTTATAATGGGCGATGTGATCGATTTTTTTTTAAAAAAAAAAACCTTTGTTACTATTTAGAACGCAAACCGCGCGTGTACGTACACGGCACGTGTAAGCCCATCACATATTATACTATACTACACGCCAATTTAATTCTGCTAATTGTATCGGTGTTGTGTATACGGGACGAAATACAAAATGCACAAAAGCATATTGCGGAGGAGGTGGGCCTTTGCGTTGTCCACCTAGGTTTATGAGTGCGCAGTAGCAAAAAAAAAAAACGAAAAATATTGTTAACTATTTAGAATTGAACTAAAGCGCATTGACAATATGGATACATGGGATACCATGTTTAGCCCGTCACAATACATATTGACACGCACGCGTCCATATGCACTGGTGAGAACAAAAAGCGCAAATTGTCTATTTCGTTGTACTAAAGTACAAAAGCGCAAATTTGTTATTCGCTTTTGTATCTTAGTAATGTGATAACAGCGCAAAAATAAATTATAAAACCTGAGTCAATATTGTTACAATATAAGTTGTTTCATTTTAAAACTATTAATTATCCATATTAATTAAATGTATAATATTTTTATAATTCAAAAACACATCGAAAGTGATCGACTTCAGTTGAAGTTTAGTATATTAATAAGTTTAGTTTATCGTATCGTATTTTATCGTAACATATTTCGGTGACGATCTATATAATCATTTAAGATAACTATATAGAATATATATAATACAAACTTATAACAAATGGTATTTGACTTGACGACTATAGCTTTTTTTATTTAAAATAAATTTTAAATTTTTGAGCTCATTTTATAATCACTAAAAATAAAAAAAAATTTTTGCGCTTTTGGAATATTTATTTTGAGCTTTATTTATTTATAAATTATATTTTAACATCACATCGTGTTCATATCATTGTCGAGATGACATAGTAAATCGACAAAGACCCATTATTTGATTACGACTACGAACTGTGCTGTTGTCTACCTTTGTACAGGATTTTCAATCACTATGGACGAACACGCTTTGATAGAAAAAAAAAAAACAAAGATCACAGAACAGTTTTTTTTTTTTTGTTAAAGTAAAAGTATACCATTCGACAAAAAAAAAAATCTCTGCGATTTTTTTTTTTTGTGTACATTTTTAATCAATTCGAACGAATAAAAGACTATGATAACGTACAAACTTTCGTCTTTAGATCATTTAGAGTTATTTTACGGACATGTCACTACACGTGTGAACCCGCGTTTTACAAAACTTCCGAATGCAAGGTAAAACGTAACAAAATATAAGTACAAAGATCGTCTAAAGAGACTGGTAGGAAATAAATTATCAGTAAAGAACGATAAACGTATACATATTTTATTTATTGAGGACTATTGTCATTTAGGCCTGTGTTTGTGTTTTTTGGTTTGTAGGATTTTCTTAACTTTAGGGTGTTAAACACGTGAGTAAAGCAGTGTTTCTCAACCTTTTTACCACCACGACCACCTCAATTTTACGCAAACTAGGAAGACCATTTTTTTTTTTTTTACTTATTAACAAGAATGTACAAAATTTATCGAAAAAAATTAATTTTTATTATTTTACTGTACTATTATATATAATTATTAAACTTTACACGATAACAACAATAAGATAACCATATATTACGGTGAAATAAAATATTTTTCGCTGTTTTAAAAAAAAAATAGTTTTTAATAGAAAACTATATAAATTAATAGGTACTGCGGACCACTTATTAGCCATTAATATGATTATACGAATGCAAAATAAAACCAAGCTCAACGTTATAATTAATCAAAATACGTTGTAGTATAATATTGGTTCTGCATGATGAAACAAAACAACTGGCCATATTTTATACTCAAAACTTCAGCTGTTTTTGCTAGTAATTATTTCAATTTTTATTTCTTTTACCCTTTTCAACCTCTTCAGGGGTTGTTTTTAAAAAATACGTTCTATGTGCTCGTCTATGTGAATAATCTTTGTACACAATTTCAAGTCTCTAAACTCAATGGCTTAGGCATTTCGCTTCGTTTGAATATAGTTTTTTATATTAAATAGTCCGAACCAAGAAATACTGAAAATTACTTTGTACACGATTTTGACCAGAAGCCAGGAGAATTGCTTTGATATAAATAATTTTATAAGTTAAAACATTTTTGATCGAGATACTTGTCAGTTGGTGCATTAAGGAGATTATTTTTTGAATATTACAATAGTTATTTTCGGATTATTGAGAAAAAATTGACAATGATATTAGTTATTTGATTGTTATAATGACTCGAAACATTTACTGGGTACTTAGTATTTATCATCATAAAATCAACATAATACATTACCTTGGTAACCAGTAAGTAAAAAAAATTCGTACCCGGTAAATGTCGTGTCACTAGAGATCTGATAATATCAATCAGTCAGTCAGTCGGGACACATTATTTTATGTATATATTACAACATACTATATAGGATGGGTGCTAGACAAAAGGGATCACTTGACGAAAAACCAGTTATTGATTCGTTATTCCTACTGTAGTAAGCCAGTAGAATAAAATATGAAGACCAAAAAGTGTCAGAAACTACAAAACGGACGACTTTTATTTGGATGCAATTTTCAGCTATAATCCACCTAGGATTGTTTTAACACATGTTGTATTATTTTCGGATGAGGAATTTACATTGGATATCGTTATGAGTGTTGACTAATCCGGATCAATCGACGTCAACGAAACGTATACAATGGCGTCGATATGTACACAGACGAATCTGGATTAAGAATATTGCATCGTGGCATACGCACGGTGTTATCGACAAATGCGACATCGCGCGCAAGTCGAAAACCCGTGCATATCAGTATGTCGTCGGCTAAAACCCATTGAAAACCACGGCTATAGATACTATATGGTTGCGCAACGGTACTAGAAAAAACGGAATGAAATGTATGTTCTTATCAAATTAGACAAGTACCCTGCATATATTCTGTGAACCACCTGCTTATTAATAGCGCCCCATCGGTACAGCGGATTATTAATAATGATATTAATAGTAAATATAGTAATATTCACGGCTATAGATATACATCTAAATATATATATATATATATATATATAGTGGCAAAAATGAGTAGAAAAATAATCCACAAGGATCTTTAGCAGCAAGCAGGTGTTTTGATAAGAAACTTTTTTGGACGTTATTCATTGCAGCCCAATATAGGCCGTTGCGCAATCATAGTATCTATAATAGCCGTGTTGAAAACCGATCAAGAACATAACATTTTATATAATTGTTATTATATACAGCGTAACACGCATGACGAACAGTATAACGATGAGTGAGCGATGTTCGCACGGTATGAGACGGTATATGGACCAAGAACAGGGGTCGCTAACTAATATCTACGGAGAGAGGGAGATGGGTTGAAAACACACGAATATATTATAAAAATTTAAAATCTATATACGTATAATATCTTAATTCCTGGCGAGAAATGTGGTCTTCTCGCAGTTGATGATCCGTGGTCTACCTAGTTATATACATGGACGGCCGTCAACCACGTAGTACAATCGGCTCGTGTAAAATGTATTATTATATTATTATGTAGTTGTTTTATTCGTTTACGATCTCGACGGTGGTTGCACGATGTCGGAACAATACATTACGTACCGCCTATGACATTATATCCATTTTACAACTCTCCGTCGTCGTTGCGTTACGCGCGCGAAACGATTGGTTCGAGAGAAATGCGTAACATTGCAGTTTAAGAGGCTGTGAACATAAATCATCAAGACCATACTATTCGTTTATCATAATATATATATATATATATATATATATATTATAACACGGCTTTAAAACGCGTATAATCATAATATATTATACTTATTATAGTATTGTGTTTGCGCGCAGATAATGCGAGTGCGATTCGCGTCGTCGAACAATATGTAGGTCGCCGCTCGTATGTATTTATACACAAACAGTGGCACAGGTCGTTGTGTAATCATATTATGTCGACGAATCGGATCGGAGTGGACCTGGTCTTGACGGGAATCAAAACGAGGGGAATGGAGGGGGAAGGGGGAGAATGAAAAACTACGCGTGTCGAATTCCTTTTTTTTTTTCGTTTAATTATACACAATAAAGGCGCGGCCGCGACACGACCCCACACCGCGACGGATGCAAACGGACGTGAAACACCGCTGCTGCTTCACCACCCCGACGGGATCTATCCTGCAGGATTAATGCCCGATAGGGCTATGTGCGTGCATGTGCGAGCGAGTGTGCTGGCAAAGAGTACTTACCGAAAAGTTCGCACGGTTTTAAAACGTACGACACGCAGGACCGTTCAAAAGGCTCGGTATAGCGCATTCAAACGCTATTTATGCACTACTGCACCGAGAGCACGCTTACATTATTATAATACATAACATATGGATGCTGCAGTATAGCTGCGTGCAATAATGGCGTTTAAAATACAACCGTGTAAAAAAAAAAAAATTAATAGTACACGATTTATTATAGAGAAATGAGAGTGTTGTTGGTGTTCTGTAAAGCGATTGTTCATTTAGGACTTTCCGGCCTATCGACCTCGTCCCGAACCACTCACATATTATATAGATGGTCAGAGTAGTTCCATTATCATCGTCATTGTCCTCATAGTTAATGTGCAGTGATCACACAGCTGACCAATACGATCGTAGTAATCAGTTCGAACCCGGATCAGTGCAAAATACATTCTGCAGTATCTTCCATAGTTCTGATTGCTCAACACTGCTACCCGCCAGACTCACTCCACTGAGAGTCCACACACGTGAATATTTTCTTCTTGGAGAATAGAGTACAAGTGCTACAATGCACTGTACCCTTCCAAATTGATATGCCATTGACCTCAATGGTCGTAACAAAGAGAAAAATAAAAATAAACATCGTCATCACTACGATTACTGTTCCGAATGCGTTGTACGGTTGTGTCCTTACGATTTGCAAATATAAATCCGTGTGGAGGGCATGGACCAATTGCGCCTAAAACAACATTTTTATTCTAGGGTCAATATACCAATTGCGCTGCATATATTTTAGGGTTAGTGTACCAATTGCGCTGCATATATTTTAGGGTTAGTGTACCAATTGCGCTGCATATATTTTAAGGTTAGTGTACC
>JAIPRK010000145.1:215726-355043 GCA_025469195.1 Chaitophorus viminalis | reverse complement strand
TACGAATAACGATTCTGAACGGAGTTAATATGTTTGTCTAAAATGTGTATATAATAATATAGTTAGTATAGTATTTTATATTTAAATTGAATTATAATGCAATTTCGTAAAAATTTAAATTTCAAACTGTCATAAAATTTTTCATTTAAGTCCGGTAGAATTTTTTTTATATATTTTTGAAGGTAAGCTTATGGACAACCTAGTGTTAAAATTTTGAACCTTAAGTATAAACAGAAAAAAATTTATGAATTTTCAACTATAAAATACCTTGCAAATCATCGCGATTTAAACATATTTTATACAAATTTGAGCTTTATGTGCTTGTAAAAAAAATTTGAGTGAAACGATCTTCGATATTTTTTAGTGACGATAAGTTAAGCTTATTATAAACCTTGTATTAAATTTTCGAGAGTTTTCGGAGAGCCAAATAAATTTTATAGATATTTTAAAAAAAAAAACTTACAAAAACCGAAAATTTAAATTGTCTATAAATAAGTCTAAATAAGTCACAATGCTTTGAAAACTTAACCATATGTAGAAAACGACAATATAAAGATTTGGTGAAAATTTCAAGTTATTGCGATTTTTTGTTTTTAAGTTAGAGCATTTAAAAAAAATGTATTTTGTTAAAACGTAATTTTGAGTAAAATTTCCCGTTTTTTCGTAATTTTTCTATCGTTTTTTTCGTTTTTTTAAAAAAGTATTGAAAATGTTGGATTTTTGACTCACCCAAGTACCATCTACATTCACTTTTCTTTCAGAAAAGTTACTATTTAAGAAAATCGAAGCATTTTTACTACCAAAAAAAGTGTTCTCAGGCACAAAAAAAAAAAAAAATTAAAAAAAAAACACACATCATTGTGAAACCAATAGATTCCATCACTCCGTTCAGAATCTAAAATGTTGCTTGAATAACCGTTATTTTATAACTGTAATGCATATGAGCACAAATTGTTTTTAAAATATTAATTAAACACGTGAGAGACGGTCAGATTTGTAAAATGTGAATTTTTTCCTCCCGCACCACCCAGTTTATTTGTCCGGAGAAAATACATTCATTTTTTAGGTTTCGATCGGTCGTTTTATTTATGAAATGTAATTTCGAGACCCGTCAATTTAACAGCCGTGAAATGTCTACTTATTTACATAACGTCGGTAACATTCGCATTGCACTACGAGAGTGGTTTTATTTTCATTTTATTGTTTTTTTATTTTTTTTCAAATTGAATTAAAGGGTTTAAGAGTATCGCCATTTAATTTTGACACCTTATTAATTGTTTTTGGATATTTTACACCGTGCTTCGGGTGTGGACAATGGAGAAAGTATTATTACAGGTCGAGCTTTTGTTTAGCTTTTTCCGCCATCTCGACAAAGCTCAATGGCGTTTCCGAGTTTCAAAAAAACAGTAGCTTTTTAAAATCCCAATCAATCATTTTTCATTTAGTTATTTTCTCTCTTTTTTATTATATTACCCCTTTCTTTTCTTTTTTTCCTTTGCAGTTTTTGTTTTGGTTTAATTTTTCAAACCGATAAAAATATATACGTCAACATTGGAAATGTAATAATCACATTGTTGAAATTGTCAATATTAATATCACCGTGTATGAAGAGAATTCAAAATCAATTGATAACAGTAATTCGATTACAGCATAAAGCTTTCATAAAATATTTAACTCGTCATTTAGTTTTCAAATTTGTTTGCAAAATCCACTCTATTATAATAGCCGCGTTAAAATTCGGATTAGCTCTATGAATAACTCTCGAATTGACATTGGAATTCAAAAATACGTATCGCAATCGTTTAATTAAAACACTTGGAAATTTTTTTGAGTAAAATTGTCATTTAGATTTTATGTAAAATCAAGAGTGGAACAAGAGTGGGATTAAATATAATACTCACTGATGTAAATAAATTAACCAAATGGTACAGATATTATTACATTAATATATATATATATATATACTATCGTTTGTTCCAAGTTTTAACATTTTGAGATTATGTTTATTATTATTATGCTTCTTGCGTCAATTTGGAGAATTCGTCTATATAGCAATTTGCTTTTTGTCGCTACTTGATTTAATGCATTTTTAATAAAATTAAAAACTTGGATTATTTATGTTTGATTATTCATTTTTTCGTCCTTGCCAAGCTTTTCTGTCTTCATAATATTGTTTTCCCTTACTTTTGTTTATTAAACAATACTAAAAACGTAAAACCATCCTAAGAAAATTTCGTTTTATTTTTTTTACATTAAATTGTGACTTGTTATATAAGAAGATGAATATTGAATTGTACAATATATTAGTGAGTACTAATAATATGTATTATACCTCATTAAAGAAACTTAATTATCAGTTGTTTATGTCACATCCAGCATAGAACATAATACTATAGTCGTGAAAATCGCAATCTCACAAATTACAACTAATTTTTAAGATGTCTATTGAATATTTATTTGGCTTTTACTACAGTATTATTCATTTTTCATGCTCTTCAAGATACCCGGCATAATAAGAGATGTGTACAAAAAGAAAGGAAACCGTAACTTTAAACATGAACGGTGAAAATGAAATAACGTTGAAACAAAAGCGGTGCATTATTATTATTGTAAGCAAACAAACCGAATCACATTCGAATTGTTCTTACAACATGGGAAAATATACCAAATACACCGTAGTATTATATGTGTATACTGTATATGTATATATGTATGTATGTGTGTATGTATCTCAAAATTTATAAATTCTAATTAATTGCATTCAAGTCAAGTAGAAAGTTTACGTTATTAACGCATGACGACTTGAACGTAGAACGTGTGACAACATCTGTCACCACATCTTAATACGTGAGATGTCCCCATACAATCGTAATGAATACCCGCCGTCCGCAGACCGTCATCATCGCCGCGTGTGATGTGGCTTATACCCGACGCATGTGAACGATCTCCACTTTTTAGTGTTTCGAAATTAATATCCAGTACACATTTAGAGCGATGCGTCGCGCGATTCCCGCAAAATTACCTCACACTGGAGCCTCAGATATGCTGAAGCCGTCGACAAGGCCATGTTGAGGATTTGTCGAGGGGTAGGCAGACGACGGATCCGACGTAAGTAACCGGGTATGTATGCATTTATATAAGAACCGTTACAGTGATTTTCGTTTTTCCGGACCAACATTAAGAGTTAAGCCGCCAGTAATATTGTAGTATTGTACGTAACGTACGTATAAATATACGTGTATATTACAAGGTGCATAACATTCTTTTCTTTCTTTTTTGGATTTATTCGGCCTTTAAGATCATCCAATCTCACATACAAGCTTCCATTTCTCTCTCTCTCTCTCTGTCCAACGCTATAGATTTCTTTAATTTGCGTCACCTGCCAGTTGTTCCACATATTTTTTTATGACATCCTCCCAGCGCATTCTTGGTCTTCCTAGAGGTCTTTTTCCTACAGGATTTTTTTCTATTGCTTCACGTAGCAGCCATGTAGTAACTTATGGATAACCTTGTGTTAAACTTTTAAACCTTTATAAATACAAACAATTTTATGAATTTTTAACTACAAAATAACTTGCAATTTATCACGATTTTAACATATTTCATACAAATTTGGACTTTTTGGGCTTATAAAAAAACATTTGTGTCAAACAATAAAATAAAATAATCATTTTAAAACCACTAGATTCCATCACTCCGTTCAGAATCTAAAAAAAATTGTTATTATAATTGTTCTTCCATAACATTCGTGTAGAATACAATATTGTTTCGTCGACGCATCATTAATATCTTAAGATTACGGAATGATCTATCAATTCATATATCAATGTACGCAAATAAACAATAGCATGCGACATGAAGTCATTATAATTTATAGTATATGTTTCTTCTAACAATGATCCATTATTTTTCCAGATTACATGATGTAGGTGCAACAAAGACTAGGATAATATTGAAGGAGAAACCCGGAAGCAGGTCTCGAAGAAAAATAACAAATAAATAATAAGGATAAGTCAGAGTAAGAGTAAGTTAGACGTACCTATATCGTGAGTTATGGTTCATGTGGTATATTATGGTACCTATATATATTTTGTATTATATATATATATATATATATATACGTATGAATAGTATAGCAATGCCAATGCAACGTTGTGTAGGGTGCGAGTTTTTTTAGAGCGGTGGTCCTTATTATTCATATATACCATGTGTATTACACACATATATATAAATAAAAGTGGGCTTATAGGAAATATAAGAAATGTAATTTTTAAACACCATCCTCTTTTTTATTATAATATTATATTATTCAGGATGAAGATCGGAACATTCCAAGCATGAGTAAAACTCAAAATTAAAATTTGTCTAAACCAAAAATATCGCATTTTATTTTAAGAACATTGGTGAGGAGGTTATCAAAATATTTCCAACAAATGTCCCAAAATATTTCAGTGACTTGTCCCTTTTTTTCTCAAATTTACTTTTAAATTTAAAAAAAAATAATAATAATTCTGTTTTTATTTAAATTTAAATTTTTATAAATTTTAAACAGTCAAAAAATCGGAATGTGACCACATCTATGGTATTTATACTTCTAGTGAACCGTTTTAGTACCAAAACAATTTCCTAACATTTGAAGTGTATAGATAAGGTAGTACCTATAAGGTACTGATATAGAAACTCTTCCTCTCGTGTCACCCATTCATTACATTTACGCTCCTGGCCAGAAATTTCAAATGTTTTTTTCTTTTTGGTATACTACAGTACTCAAAAAAAAAAAAAAAATATAGCAAAATAAAATATATAACGAGAATAAATGTAGTGAATTTTAATATATATACAGGGCGATTCGTACAAGGGAAACGAATCAGCCTGTATATCGATAAAAAATATATAATAAAATAATTGATTTATGGCGCATAAGAAAATATCTATGTCAAATATTTTGGGAAAAACTATGAATAAAAATACAATTATATTAATTCTTGTACCAGTACCGATAAAATCAGACAACTGCTGTCAATAACAAATAAGTAATTACAACAATTGTCTAAACTAGAGGTAATGATATATTTATCATCTAACTTTATGGTCGGAGTGTTGAAGGACCAGAAATACCTTGGAAGGAGTATAATACAGGTAAAGTTCATTTCCTATGCAAAAACAATATAATATATATATTAGATAATCATCCATATATCCATATATAAAAAGCAAGAGTGACTGACTGATCTATTTCTTTAATACGCCGACAAGCGTCATGATTGAAACTTGTAATAATTTATTTTACTAGTACCTTCTTGAACTTTTTATTAATATTTATTGTTCTAATATGCACTGAAATTATTTTTCACATAAATTCTCAAAATCAGGAATTATCTATTCCTTCATAAGCATAAAACATAAAGTATTAAGTGACTTTAAAACTCGATTCCCGGCTAATAAAATGATACATATTCATACGATATTCTTATGATATAATTTCAAAGTACATATTATATAATAACCTGCTAGCCGTGTAGTGAGTGCAATTATTATAAATTATAATTTAGCGATAAGTGTTGTATATTTTGTAATAAACATTATATTATAAATTTACTAAAATTTACAATTAATATTTTACACACGTATGTCCGCGTGTAAAATAATTTAACAAAATTTTGGACTGTTGGCATAGAGATATCTTTATGGAGAGTATCATTATAAACATAGAACGGGGCTTTTCTGGGGACATATAGATTGAAACATTTGAACTTTGTTGATGTTTGAAAGTTTGGGTGTTCCCCGTAACCGAATTCCGTAAGCATAAAATGGTTTGAGGAGCAGTTTTAAAATATGTGGAATTGGTTCACTTTTAATTTAAGCTTACAAAATATGTTATCTTTGTAGATTTTACCTGATAAATTATAATATGTTTTATATAAATACGATAAAACCCAATATCTTTTGTGAGTAAAAATAATATAAATAAATTATGTATTTCGCTACAATGTATGTTGTGAACTTTGATTTTTTTTCATTCTTTCGATTTCGCTATTTTTTCCATCACTATTTTATTTTCGCTGTTATAGCCAAGAACCATATGCAACAATAATTATTACAAACCTTAATGTTTGTTTTTTATGAGGATGTCATTCGCTCTGGGTAAAATGTATTTCAAACTCGACGCGATATTCACAGACGGTTTAACAACGCGGTTTTACACGAGCGGTGGAAGTTGTACTTACATGGTTACATTCATCAAGTTGCAAATAACCTACAATACCTACATGGCTACATTATATAATTTACGCATAATTGTTCGCCGAACATGTTATTTAAGCTGTTAAAACGTTTTTCCAACGAAATAAAATATTTCAAAAGCGATCTCAAAGATGATAAAAAAAGAAAATAGTATAATGACTCTAACGTGAAAAAAATGTACTAGTTTTTTAAAAGAATTATTTAAAAATTAGTTTGATATCGCTTCAAGTCTAGTCTAGTCGGGAACGATGTATATCAATTTTTATCCAACAACTCGGCTTATTCAAAAAAATGAATAGTATTAAGTGCATATAGGTATATAACTGGCCAAGAATTGTACACTGAAAATGCTATCGATTTCATGTCCAAGGTAGGTAATAAATGGTTTATAAATTATAATTAGATGATACGTTATAAAATAAAACCATATAAGATATAGAAGCAATTTAATTTAAAGAAATTTAAGCACACTTCTTCCCACTTTTATACCGTGTTATTTTTTTTTTTTTTTTTATTTATCTTTTGAAAAATAGATTAAAATTTAAAGTTTCTATGTAGAAAATCAATATTGGATAATTAATTGTATAATTAGTTATAAGTATTTGGATTTTAGTCAAGCGGAGTGAGTAGTTCCGCAAAATATTAAAGCTCTTGAAGCTCATCCAAACTTGAAATACTATAATTAGTTATTAACTAGAAGTCCAATTTAGGTATACATCGTCATGTTCAGAAAATAAATATACTTCAAAGAATGCCTACCTTTAAATAAAAGTAAAATAAATTATTTCTATTATAGGAAAAAACTTAAGGCACTATTAGTCGAATGTTGAATAAAATTTTCAAACATTAAAATTGTAAATATTAATTATTTTAAAATGCTATAAAAAAATAAGACGAATATGAGTGAAAATCACTGTAACTAATGGGAGTAATTTAATAGTACATAGTCATAGTTTATTATATAGTCATTTTATATGTATCAATATCAATCCAACCGTCATCAAATGCTTGTTGAGAGACGTGCTTCAGTCGTTATTATTATTAGGTATATCTAATTCTTCGATCTATCTCGCAAATCGTAGATTAGATTTTTCCGGAGTACATGTAAAGATGTTCCTCGATTCTTTCAAAACCATTTAAACATATTGTTTTTTTTTTTTTTTTCACTGGTATTATAAGCAGTATTTTCTTGAGCATTTTTTAATTACTACCATTATAACGACTATGACCTCGTCACTCGTCAGGGTTGTTCTCGCATTCCATATAAGACAAAGCGATTTTCAGCCAACATAATATGTATAACGCACGGTTCAAAATTCCATTTACATATAGTCAAGGCATGCATAAAATATCCCTTGCTCGGTTTCACACAAGATACACTGTCATAGTCGATTCGCCACTTGTTCCTAATTAACAAAATGTACAAATTAAGCATTTAGATTTGGGTAGGTACATTGTGCATGCATGTGTGTTTCGTAACAATAAATAATAATCTTATATACTTGTGTAATAAAATGTATGATAAAACACTAAAATAATACACTGAAACGTCTGAAACCCCACTAAACGGTTTTCCAATACAATAGTGATTCGATGAAAAAATTAATCTTACGGTGTATTTTAATGTGACTTCTAGCACACTTGATCACGATATATTTCATCATTTGTTTTAGATGCATTCATTTCCCCAGCACCCCCCCCCCTTCAGAATTTTCTAATTTTATAAACACCATTCGTTTGTGTTAGTTTTGTGCTAGATTATTAGCGTTTGTCCTATAAACTCAAATTTATCTTACCCGCTGTCCTATTTAAATTAAATTTTTGTTTTTTGTTTAGGTACCTTGTTATTTGGATTGGTTTATATTTGTATTTTTATGAATGTTAATAAAATTAATACCTACGTAATATTTATAAAATACTGTTTTACATACACTTCATGATTATTTTGTGTTACGAATTATATTTGTTGAGATAAAAATTTCCCAAGTGAAGCTTTAACCAGGGATGGGTAAATTGATGGATGAAAGTTATTTTTACACCAAGATATATTTTGTACATTTTTATATACATATATAGAACATATAAATTGTTATTCATTAATCATTATTATTCTTAAATTATATAGTTAAACTAATACTAAATATCATAAATACAATATAACCACCATATAAATACAGGGTGTATTTTGTAAAAAATTATAAATTTCTAATGTCATTAATATTATTAACTCAGCATAAATATCAAAAAATAATATCAACTTGTTTCACAAACCATCGTACGCCATCACCGACAACTTTATACCAAAACTTATACGTCCGACGGCACATGGCCAACGTGGGTGTTTGTCTCTTGTAATTTTTGAAACGGTTGTTGGTGATGTACATTCATCGATGGCTATCAATGGGCTGTCTTTTGCAAAAATACCATGACTTTCACTATTCTCGCGGTGGTTTGTTGTATACGATCAAAATAATTCAAGATCAATCGACTGTTCACTTCTTTGCTGTAGAAAAGTTGTAGGTCAAATACGTCAAGTCCGTATGTCAAATTTAAACTATAATTTATCAGTAAATAAATGCCGCTAATCAATTTATAGCTGACTATAGAAATTGAAAAGATTTTTCTTCATCGAATAGAAAAAAATTATATCCATCGAAACTGATCCAGTATTATGTAAATGATCTGGCTATCAGCATATTTTTGTGCTTCAGGGAGACTTTTCTCGGATTTTTATAGTTTTCTATCACTTCAGAATCAATTCTTCGACCTTGTCAGCTTTGTTTGCATCATCGTTAAATATAGGTACTTGATTCAAAGCGATTTTCAGCAAGCATATTGTGTCTGTTGGCCGTTGGTCTACAATTCCATATGAATATAGTCGTCAGCCGAAGTTATAGTTTTACAATTTCATTACTTCATAATTATTTACAAGACATAATAACTATAATTTTGCCAAAATTAAAATCCACTCGCTCTTAATTTGCCAAATTTGCATACTTAACTTTCTGATTTTCTTTTTCTTTTTTTTTAAAAAAAAAAAAGCTGTCAGTTATATACTATATAGTACCTCCTCGTATATAAATGTATACAATTGTTAAACATATTTATAAAGACCTTTGGGCTGTAAGTCGTTTAAACAATAAAGCCTCAGAACATGTTTTAAAAAAAAAGAGCTGTCAGTTAGAAACAACAATGACCAATCGAAAATTACAATAGAATAACACAGTTTCCCTATACCTACATATTTATATACCCTATAGGTACTATAATTAATTACTATAATACTATAATTACTATAATATAATTACCCGATAACTAGGTATGGGTATATCTGTAGCTTGTTGTTGGTAGGTACTAAAACCATGCTCAGCGATTTTCTATCGCCCATGTTTATGTACCTATAAGTATTGTTCAAAAGCCAAATTGTAATAACATATTGATTGGTTTGGTAGCTACGCTATTGGATTGATTGAATATTTTGATATTGAACTTTTTCGAATTGTTCACAAATATCAACTGCAATAACAACCACACGATTACTATTATAGAACATTAACTTAAACTTTTAACAGTATATTAGGTATACATCAGCGGATGGAAAAAAAAAGAGGAACAATTAGTAATAATGACGTAAATTTATAACGAGATTACGGTTATAGTGTAATTACGTCAACAATTGTACGTACACGCATATATTATTATAATAAAATACTTAAATAAAACGTACTATATGCACCGCCGCCGCGCCATCGTCGTTAGGTAGGTACCTATACACACGTCAATGCATCATATATATGTAAAGTTTGTACAATTAAGCGCACATGCTGGCACGTAAATACATGTGCATACGGATATAAATAAGTTACCGAGTAATGTATCGCAAGAATTATTATTATTGTTCTCATTCCATCTTTCGGACGCCCCGTGAAAACTTATGGAACAGCGTAAAATTACCCTAAACCTAAAGTGGCTAAATTGTACCTATAGGTATCCAGTAATGTTCCCATAATTTTTTTGAGAGTATACTATATACTACACGTCCACGAGCCTAATTTTTCATGATTATTACGGTGATGGTATTGAAGGGATATTGCCATATTGGATGGATGTAAACTGTAATGTATCATCAAAAATATTTAAACAATACCTAATGAATCGATCATAATACGAAGGAAAATATTATAATAATATCCATTAAAAAAGTAGTCCAAAATTTTAAATTTTAAACAACTGTTAAATCAATTATTATATTATAATTTATATTTCTCTACCACCTGCTTGAGAGTATTACCTGTAAATTTTCAAAATAATGTTAAGAGTATACGGCCTATACCCTATGCAGTGGTGAATTTTCAACATTTTTTTGGGTGGTAGTCTGAAACATAATATCGATTTCTAACGCATAGCAAGTATCAAATACTCAATATTGTAATTTGTAATCATGGAGACTGTAATACAATCCGTATAATATACAGCCATTGTCCGTCAATCATTGTCACTATAATTAAATTTAAATAAAACTAAATATATATTTATATATTCAGTGCTCAACTTGGGGGAACGCAGGGGAACAGAATATCCCAACTAATTATTTAGAAATTTCAGCGTACCGCTACTTTTATTTCTAAAGGGAACGCACAAAACGCTACATCAATATGAATTTTTATCAAAATGCACGTTTGTTATTATATTTTGTTTTATAAGATAAAAATATAATATACCTACAATATAATATTTACAGTAATTTTTATTTTATAATTTGATTATTCATAAATATTATTTATGTGATTTAAAGAGGGGCATTAGGAGGTGTGGGGGCATAGCCCCTACTGTTTGTTAACATTTAACAAGTGATGGGGATGCTCTTTTTTTAAAAGTTAACAGAGTCCCCTACTTTAATTTTTTCAAGTCGAGCACTGTATATATAATAAGATTACATCAGCGTCTGGAGGTCCAGACCCCATAGACACTTATAAGTTACAGTACTCACAAATTTAAATACATTTTATATTAAGTTGATTTTGCAAAAATAATAGTAATAAGTATTTAAAAAATGAATTTCCAATTCTATGGGTACGTTAGATATTACATATTCATAAAAATAACTTTAATTAATTACAAAAATATAAACATACCATATTATTTAATATTTAATTAATTTTTTATTTTTAGATAGCTATTTATTATTTTACTGTATAAATCTCTAAAATTCTTATTTATCTATTATTATGAAAATTCAGATAGTTTAGAATCAAAAAATACTTAACCAAACCAGTCAAAAAATATGTACATGTGGTTTTATATTTACATCAATCAATGTAAAATGAACCATCACAACTTAATAAGTTACAATGAAGTGTGAATTTCAAATTTTCCATGTACATCTATTACCATTATAATTGAGTTCAGATTGAATTATTAAGATTCATAAAATAAACTCAAATATTTGTGAGAAATAATATTAAAATATAATAACATAAAACATTGGTTGTTAAATGTATTGTAATTTATCATTTTTACTTAAAAAAATAAAATATAGCATATTGTATGATGAAATGTTATTATTAATTAAGTTTAATATTACAATATCAATATTAATAATATTAGGCAAATACACACAAATGCATGTTTTGAGACTTATGGAGTACATCTGTCTAAAAACCTTGGATACAAACAAACTTCACGGATGTGGTATCTATTCAATAACCAACACATGAATCTCTCCAATCCTAAACCATATCCGCCATGAGGGCACGATCCAAATTTTCTCTAAAAAAATGATTTTAATTATTATTTGAAACTATTATTATATTATGGGTACACTTTTTAATTTATAGATATTTAACATTTATATTTTAATAAATAATATTTTAACATACCTGATCAGTATACCAATAATATGGCTTTGGGTCAATTCCAACACTTTTATATCCAGCCAATAATTCATCATGATCCCAAATACGCATTGAACCACCAACAATTTCACCAACGCCCGGTAATAAGACATCCACCTAGGTATAATAATTATAACTTTCAGTTAAGAAATTACAATAAAAATTATGTTTAATAATACTTACAGATTCAGTAAGGTTATTATTTTCAGGACATCTAGACATATAAAATGATTTAATTTTAGCGGGAAATCGGCACAACATTATTGGTTCATTTATCATGTCGGTCATTTTTCTTTCAGCCATTTCAGGAATGTCCTATTTATGTATGAATTTTAGTCAAGAAAATCATAAAAAAAATGACAAAACAGAAATTACCTCTCCAAATTCATAAAATGAATTATCTTCTTTGGTTATGTTGTTTTCACGTAAAAATTGAATAGCTGTATCATAATTCATTCTTTTAAATGGTTTCGTTGGTACGGTAAATTTCTAAAAAAGTATACTTTTATTAAGAATTAATAATCATCATACCTCAATTGACTTAAAGATTATTTTACAATTAATAGCAATATAATTAAATATTTTAAATAACAGTCCTTCTACAAGCAATAGTGATCAAGGACTTATCATTAATCATATATAAATTAAAAGCAACTTTCAACATTATAAAACCAATTTTAAGTGAAATGTTATACACTATAGTCTACAATGTACAAACAATTTTAAAACTGGGAAATGAATAAATTATGAAGACAAATTGAACACAATTATTAAACTAAGTAGGTTTAATGATTAACCTCTAGATAGTTTAAATGCTGTGTAAACAATTTCTATATTACAATATTATGGTTTACAAAGTACATATATTTCATATCCTGATATATGTTCTTTAAAAAATACTTACTGGGTTCAATTGTTTTACAATATCAGCATGTGGTGATTCTAGTACACGTTTTACTACATCACAAATCATATCTTCAATTCGATCTAATAGATCGTTAAAAGTAATAAATGAGAATTCAGCTTCTACGTGAGTATACCTAACAATTGTAAACATTGTCTAAATTAAATTAAATTTATAAACGGAATTTAAATACACATTTCAAGTAAGCTTCTTACTCAGATAAATGTCTTCTCGTACGACTTTGTTCAGCACGATAACTTTGAGCCATACAAAATACATCACCGAGTGCTGGTAAACATGTTTCTAAATAAAGCTGAGAGCTTTGTGTCAAATAAGCTTCTTGTCTAAACATGATAATTATTTATTCAATGGTTATATAATATTTCATGAAATAAACTACATACCCAAAGTAATCAAGTTTAAACAATGTAGACCCACCCTCCACTTGAGTCTGTACTAATGTAGGTGGCATTACTTCAACATAACCTCTATCTAAATTATGCATACGAAATGCTTGAGTAATTACAGACCTCATAAGCAAAACTTTGGATGTCTACAAGATACAAAAAAACATAAAAAAATAAAACATATTAGGGAAAAAATTAAAAACTAAAATTTTACATTTTCTCCGCGAATTGTAATATGCCTATTATCCAACAACACATCTGGATTTGCATTTTCATTTAAAATTGAATCAGCACCACCTGGCGGTGCTAAATTAACTAATTCCCAATAGTCCACTTGAAGCTCATGTCCTCCTGGTGCCTAAAATGCAAGAAAAAATAGTTAAAAAATATAATTTAATTTAAAAAATTGGGTTATTCTTACAGATTTGCCTTCTGGAACTTCTTTTAAAATCCCAAAAAGAATAACAGATGATTCAGTTGACAATATAAGAGCATCATATGTTTGACATAATTTATCATTTAGAACTGTTTGTAAAAATCCAGTACCATCTCTTAACGTTATAAACATTAAAGACTTTCCTACAGATTACATAAATTATAGAAAATTAATTCAATAGGATTTAACTTTGGTTGAGTGGCTTGTTACAACATGATAAAAGACTTAAGTAAAAATACAATAAAATAAAATATTTTCTTTAAAATGGTATAACCAACCTTGTCTTCTAAGTCTATGTACCCATCCATATATTTTAACTCTTGTATTGCGATGTTCAGTAGCGTTTTTTATTTTAATTAAAACTGCAGCTTTGAGAGTTGGATCTTCAGATATTGTTAACTTTTTGGCATCTTCTAAATTTTTATTTCTCTTTGCTGCATCTTCTTCTTCTTTTTTAGCTTTTTCAATATTTTTATGATGTTCTCTAACCCAAAATTTTTGATTTTTCTTCAATTGGGTTTTGGGAGCTGGTTCAAATTTCTATTTGGTAAATTTATTACTATTTAATAATATATTTATACCAATCAAAATCTCAAATGTATATAATACATACTTCGCCTTCAGTTTTAGAATCCACATAAATCACAGGAAAAGGTTCCTTACCAGCATGCTTCATTGCACGCAATATGGTTTTGAATGGTTTCGACTCGGTACCATCTCCAGAATCATCATTGCCATATTTTTCAGATGTGTAAAGTTCTTCTAAATGTATCATAAACATCATAGTTTGAGTTACTATTATTTTATATTATTTATAAGTATATTAATAATATGAACTACTTTTGATATAAAATTGTACTGTTAAGTATGAATATAGAAGCTATCCATATAGTCATAGTGTGTTTAAATTAGATATGATGTATCAACAATAATTTATTTATAAACTATTGTAGATATCAGAAAAAGAATTAATATGGTCAGCAATTACTATTTTGGGTAATGATCTAACTTGTTTTTCACAGCACCAAGGTATTGATGATTGGAAAAAAAGAATACGAAAAAATAAGAGTATTCTATAAAGCAAACTGATTGAAGTTTGTTTTAACTCCAACACAAAAAAAAAAAACCCCTTTTGCCGATTCCTGGGGAGCTGTCGAACCGGCGAATTGAAAAAATAAAACCTCAAGTCTACAGCGGCCACAATACGCGTTAACAGGGCAACGTTTTGATGGGTGGGAAGCACCAAACACATTCGTCCGAAAACAAGCCAACAAGATGGGCTCAAAACCTATAAACGGATAGCGTTTTACTTACCGATAGCGAGTTTCTCCACGTTGACCGACATGGCGTGTGCACCAACTTTTACCACCTTATTTTATAATTTTATAACTATAAAAAAGTATCTACGTTACGTTTACCTATCGAATAACGAGTGTCGGGTGCCGCATGACAACAATATAGGTAGATAACAATAATAATATGCACTACATAAACTATAATAAATATTTTTATCAACTATGCCGTTGTTCTTATCATTATCTCCGTTTTCGATTGAACAGCCTGCGATTACAGATAGAATTTAATTATTGAAATACTATTCAGTATTCTGCATTTCTGCCTACAATCGGCGTCCACCGATGTCAACCGCAAAGTACATTAAAATAAAAACATATAAAATATGCTAAGATAAATTCTGTGCGTGTGTGTATTTTTTTCTTATGTTACGCGTTGAATGCGAGTACGAACCGATATTATCAATAATATTATTATTTATTATCAACTACTCATTGTACGACTTGGCCAACGACAACAACAAATAACATTCAACAATTATATCTAGCAGCAACTTGCAACGGCACGGTTTACAGCGGTGCAGTGGTGAATCGTGGATAATGAGTTCAGTGGGAACAAACACCGAGGACACATCATAGAAACACCGTTTAAACACTGTAAGCTATTCCGTCGTTATGAACTTACAATTGTAACGTGCGAATTCGATCACCCTGCTGAACGATGATGTCGGAAAACTACACGGTTCAGGTAAACACGGCCCAACACTGCCTTGTTGGGTGCATAACATAACTGTTTTCCACCGTTTGGGTTTTCAGCTGGAACAGGTCGAACAAGCAATCGAACGGTCCTCTGACAACAAACACCAGCTGAGCGAGCTTTTATCATTACGTGACAGTCTGGTCGAACTCATTGCACTGACCAGTGATGGCCAATCAGTTAAGCAGGCCGCTCAAGATCCGTTGGATGACGAATATGCACTGTTTAAGGTAAATACTTTGCTGTATAATGTATACTATTCTTGTTTTCGTTGTATAATTACTGGCCAAATTAAACATTTACAGGCAGAAATTGAAACAGCTGACAAAATACAAGACACAAATAATTGTGATGTAGATGAGACATCATCCTGTGAAATTTTAAATGAAACTGATGATGTACGTTCGACCATTGGTTTTATTCATCAATAATTTTGATTTGACTTAAGTTATACTTACATAATAAAAAACTAATTTGTTATTAATTAATAATATTTAAATTCATACTTAAATGAACTATGGGATCCAGTGAGAAGACTCGTAAGGGAGCTCAAGAGTTCTAAATATAATTAACTTAAAAACAATATTTCTATTTAATAAATAATATTGATATCATAAACAATAGAAATGCATTTCAAGTGTAAACATTATTACCTCCTAAAATATTATTATTGTTCAATGATGTTAGAGTATTATAATTTCTAATTTTCATTTGTTGTTAGTATAAAGTAATTTTTTGTTTTACTCGTCTAACAAAACAATTTGAAAATAGTTGCTCAAAATAAATTCTACCTTACAAGTTAGGTTCATATTTATATTTCAATAAATGTATTTTCATTAGTATAACATAAGTCATTCATAAGTCAATAAGTAGAATTAAAAAAAAAATATTAAATAAAACTCTACAAATATTAGTAAAATAAAAATATATGTAAAACAGATTCTAATTATACTTATTCTTAAATGCTTCTCTTGTATATTAGTATTTTTTTTTTTTTTATTGTATTTAGGTTAAAAATGTTCCTTGTTCACCAATTGAATTAAATTCAGATAGTGATGATCAAAATTCTTGTGAAATTATTGATGACCACCATGAAAACACTGGAATCGAAGTTAATTTATTTCCTTTTTATTGTTTGTTGAATGTCTAAGCTAATTGTTTGATAAAATGTATATGATTTTTTGTTAGAATGAGTTGGCCAATTTACAAGGATCCAAATGTCAAGCACCATTTGAAAATGATTATGATGAAACATCAACTTATCATAACGCACTCATTATGTCTGTTAAAATGAATGATTCAACAGATCAACAATCGTTGGATGACATAATGGTAAATTTTATAAAGTTACTTAAAAAAATAACTTTATTTTTAATTTAATCAATCATGTATTTTGTAAGGTTACTGTATTGTATACGAACCCAGTATGTAATCAAATGCTACCTTGCCAATTTTTTTTAAGTGGTGAATGTAAATATTCTGATGATCGATGTTATTTTTCACATGGAACTCAAGTTCCTCTGTCACGTCTCACAGAGTTCAAGTTAGACCCTAATTGTTTTATTGTAATAAAAAAGAAGTAATAGCAATAATTATTTTTATTTGTTGTATAGAGAACCTGAATTTAGTAATTTGAAAGTTGGAAATCTGGTATTAGCAAAATCTTGTGAAGGTGGTCTTTGGGCAAGAGCTATTATATTAGACATTACACATGGTACTTCAAATAATGAAGGGTCATGTGTTGTTAAATATGAAACTAAAGGACTTGGAGAAATAGAAGTTCCAATGCAAAATATTTTTCCTTTAGATGGGAACGGTATTATCTTACTCAGATGTATTTATGTAGAGTATAATACATTACAATTAATGCAATTTTAGACAATGAATTGAACTATATTTCATCTGACAGTGATGAAGCTAGTAAAATTATAGAACGTGATGAAGCAATCGTTAACAAAGTATTGTTAAATACAGATCCAATACAATCACTTGGCAGTTGGGAAAAGCACACCAAAGTAATTATTTTCTATTTCTTTATCTTTTGCATCGAGGCAGTAAAAATAATTTTAAAATACTACTGTATGTTGAACATTATTAATTTAATTCGGCCATTATCAAAGCTTTTTATTCACTTGTATCATTGGCACACTGAGAATAAAATATCTGCCAATTTTAAATAAAAGGAATATAATTTATTTTAAACAAATACCAGTCAGTTTTTATTGTTATAATAACATAAATTATATTTTATCTAATAGCTATCTTATCTTACCAATAATAATTTATAAATTATCTGGAAACACTGCTAATTGCTTTTAAAAATTGTGTACTTGAGAAGCAACAAGAACAATTTTCCCCAGTCACTTAGTACTGTGGTTAATTATCAGCAGGTGCTGTTAGCAGTTGGATAGGTGAATCTAGCATATATTAGCACTATCGAGCATTATGCATGCCTACATAAATACCTACATGCTTAACCCCCCCCCCAGCTACCAGGCCCTCCCTAAAATATAAAATTTAAGTGATGATGTATTTTGCTGTATTTTAATATAGGGTATTGGTTCAAAATTAATGGCTAAAATGGGATATATAATGGGAGCAGGATTGGGCAAAAATGGCGAAGGACGAATTAATCCTGTAGAAGCCACTGTTTTACCAAAAGGAAAATCATTAGGTAAGTTGCAAGACATTTAATAGCATTAGTCATGCAATAAGTTCCTAATAATTGATTTTAACATTTATTTTTTTCTGCTGTCAGATCACTGTATGACTTTTAAAAATACAAAACAAATACAAGATGCTCGGAAAAAACACAGACAACAGATGAGATTAGAACGAAGTATGAAAAAATCTTATGAGAAATCATTAGAAAAACCACCAGATGTCTTCACGTTTCTGAATAATCAACTAAGTAGGTCAAATGGCTAAAATTAAACATGCTTATTAACTTTTTTCTTATATTTTTAAGACACTAAAAGTATTAACGAGAATAAAAATGTGATTGATGATAAAAAATTAAAGAGTTCTACCAAACATGACCTGAATGTTCGAAGCTTAAAAATAGAAGAAGATATAAAGCGACAACAAGTTATTATTCAAGAATTGAAATACAAATTGAACCGTAATGCAGCTGGTTCTGTGCAATTTAATATGGTTAATCAAAAACTAAGTGAGGCTAACAATCATCTTACAAACTTAATAACTGAAGGCAAGTCCATACAGAAAGAACATTCATATAGAGAAACTCACAAAAAAATGACTGCATTTTAATTAAAAACTAACTGAAAGCTTCATTATGTACATAAAAAAAGTGTTTTTAAGTTGTAATTAAAATAAACACAACAAATAAACTGAAAATATGTTTTCTTTAATTACAATAATAATTGTAAAATATATTTAAAATAATTTGTATATTGTTTACTATAGGTACATAGTATAAAAGTTGTTTTTATAGTAAATTGAACTACGGATAAAACTGTTGATGTATTTTTGTTAAAAAATTTTAAAATTTTAATAAAACCAACTTATTGTATTAATCTACATTTTGTAACTGACTCGGTTGCCTGTCATGCCATTTGTAGTCAACCATTAGCTTAGTGTTCTACTTGGATGTGAGAGAAAAAAATTAGTTTATAACTGTTAGTCTTTTCAATAACTAAAAGACAATAGTGTTGTTTTAATTGTAAAATACTAACACTAAAAAGTACTCTCTTATGTTATTGTATTCCAAGTGTTCTGTTTACAATCCTGTAATAATATTAATATAACACCATTGCTATTGTTATAAATTTGTAAACTTTCCTACTTCAAAATATTTTAAAAATTATTAATAAAAATGAATTGATAAAAACTTTTACCAAATATCTTTTTATATGCAAGATATAACCGTGTAACCATAGGCGTAGAATGGTGGTGGCTACGGGGGCTATAGCCCCCCCCAGAATTTTATTAAGCCACCCAAAAATTTGTTAAGTCCCTTGTGTAAAAGTTTACTGTTTTATACATCCATATATGTGAAAACTGAAAACATTTTCTATTATTTATTTTGAAATCCAAAGAATATTTTATTTGATAACGAAAACGGCCCGATTTTGGTTGGTGCGCAGCGCGTTCTCTCGCTGAACAGAGTAAAAAATACTTATCATGTTTACTGTTTAGGTTAAAAATAGATGACGATAACACAGCGTTGACGAGACGAGACCAATGATGAATCGGTCAAACTTGTAAACACTAAACGGTATAGGTAATAGTATAAGTGTATAACTATTAACTACAGTCTACACTCTACATAAATATACGCTGATTATATTACCTATATCATCTCACGCTCAGTTTTTTTGTTAAAAGTGCATTTAAACATCTAATATTATTTTTTAAATACCCACAATTATTAATGATGTTTAGTATATTTAATAAAGTAAAGAAAACGGTTAATGACCCACCCGTTAAAAATCCCATTCAGTCTACTAGTGATCTTGATAAATATGCACTAATTGTATCCACTTGTATAGACTCTAGTGATGTAAAAACTTTAAAATCAGATCTAGGAATTTTAGACTCTGGACCAAAACTACCGATTTTAAAAGTAAATATTATTGTATTGATGAAGATGATTTTGACTTAGATGTTATTGTATCAGAAATAAACAAAATAATTTTTCCTAATTTATATAAGCTTTTACGAGTAGCACTTACAATTCCAGTAAGTTCTACTTCTTGTGAAAGATCGTTTTCAGTAATGCAGCACATAAAAACATGGGTACAAAATTCTATGAGTAACGATAGATTTTCAGATCCATCAATCCTTCATATTGAAAGAGACTTGGCTAATAATATTAAGTCTGAAGAGGTTCTTAATATATTTGCCCAAATAAGCAGGTGTTTGAACCTTATAATATAATAAATCATTTCCTATTTAAAATGTTTTTTTATATTTAATTAAAATACAAAAAATGTATTTGATAATAATATGATGTATGATATATTATTTATTTATATTTTACTTAATAATGTATTAATGTCTTCCTTTAGTTATTTTTATATTTTGTTCCTTTACATTTTTCTATAGTGTAAAATATATGTTCTGTACTTCTTTACCTGAATCATTACAACCCTTATGAGAAGTTATTCGCAAAAAGTTGCAGGCGCGTCATTGATACCATTAAAAAGGCTATAGCTCCCCCCCAAAAAAAATCATCACGCTACACCTATGCGTGTAACACACCAAAATAAGTTATGACAGGCAGAAATAACTGTAACTAAGCCATCAAATATTTCATTTCATATGAACGTGAAGAGACTGGCAAATAATAGGGAAGAAATTTAAAAGAAGGCTGTAAATCCCATCTCAGGGTTGAATACAAAAATATAATTATACTAACAATATAGGTATTAATACAGATTTTTCTCTTTGGCAACAAAAGGTTGAGTAAAAATAAACAATAATTACCAACTAAATGACTATATTCTAAATTTGCAAATACTATAATGTTTCTAAAGAATCTTTAAACAATTGTTTTGATTGAAATTCCTCACATTGTTTTAATTTATTCAAAACATTTTGAACACATTCAGGTTTTGCTGCTTCCAGTGTTCTCATGCATTCTATAATTGCTAAAATGTTTTCCATGTTGGGCTGCTGATTTATTTTATCTTCATCGTATAGAGCTTTGACTAAAATTGTCAACAATACATTCCAATCCATATCCTTCCTAGGCCACGTTTGCTTGATGAATACTTCTATTGCCTAGAGATAAATTATGTACATGTAACTTATTACTATGTGATATTACTATTTCAGTTATCTTACTCACCTTAACGGTTGACAAAGTGGAGTTACTGTGCGTGATATACTTGGTAAATAATGCTATCAAACGCTCAGTCCATCGAATGCAAGAAATTCCAATAAACTCCAAAACAAGTGGTAAAATAGATGCATAACATTCAACTGGTTCATTTTTATATTCCATTTCCATCCTTGGTAATAAGATATTCATAACATCATCAAACTTTGTCCACTGAAAAATAATTCAATCATTAATTTTAAAACAAAGAAATCATGATTAATACAATAATAGTTATTATTAATTGTAACAACTGTTTTTTATTGAAACTCAACTATGTACCAACATATATTAAAGTATAACAAATGTGAACCATTTTTATGTTCAAAATATATGAAAACCATCAGGCACCAAATATTGATCATTTTACCTAAATCAACAGTTTATTACATAATAGATATGTTTCAAAATTACTCAATATTCAATTTCAAATAAATCTTTTAATTTGAATTAATCTATCTATCTATTAATCTTTATGTATAGAAATGCAGTGTATTTATTTCATATTTAATTTTTTTAAATTTTAAAAATGTTCAGCTCTTTATTGATTATTAAAATCCTTAGCACATTTGATTTTCAAATAACTATAAGCTATAATTTTATTTGTGTAACCTAAGAGATTATTTTACAGGAAAAATTTAACTTCAGATTCCATTATGAGAACAAAATTAACAGAATATAATACCTAACTCTAAAAATAACCTGAGTCTCAGATTATGATAACAATAATTTATAAACATGAAAATTCAAGTAGTTGAGGATTTTCAAAATTATTTAAAATTTAATGATGTGCACAGCTTTAAATAATACTGTTACAGTTGATTTTTTCTTTTTGTAAATTGATAAAATTATAAATTATAAGTATATATATATATTATATAATTAAGTTAGGAAGTAGGAATAATATATTCCAAACTTTAAATTCCAATATTATGTGTACATTTATAATAATTTAAATATATGTTCTTATATATTTTTAGTAAAATACAATCATTTTAGGAGATTAATATATTTCTAAAATATATTCAATGTTCAAAACTACTTCAAATTATAAGAAATATAATAACACTTACTTCCATAGCATTTCTTCTACTTAAATGTTTCATTTGAATCTTTGAGATCAGCATTAAAAGACACTTAAGTAAATGAGGGATTAATTGATATTCTGATGAGCCTAAACTAGATTCTAATGACTTGAGCATAACAATATCATATCCACTCATTGCTAATTCGGCAGCAGGCTAGATAAAATAGAAAAATATTTTTGATATGCATTAAAAATAATTTTAAAAAAAAATTCTCAGTAAATAGTTTTGATGTAAGTATCATGTAACATTGTGACACATATAAATAAACTAAAATGTTTACTAACTGTATTATCAATGATGTGATGAAATGCATCTAAAGCAGTAATTTTATTTGTATCGCAGTAATCGTCAAACATATTCAATGGTAATGGCATAACCAAGTATAAAAAACAATTTATCTGCGGCATCTAGATAGTAAATTAAATGTTTTTGTGTTGTACTTTTATGCGAAAAATGTTTATTAAATTTGATAAATTACTTTTAAACACTTCAATATCCACATAAAACATTCAACAGCACCTGGATATTTTTTCCAGTTATCATTTTTTAACTTATACTGCAAACCAACAAAAATGCTTGAAATATCAATATGAGTGAATAATTCTTCAATACTATGGTAATGCCTGATACTACATATTTTTTCTATGCACATATTCATCAATGAATGACTTTCGATATCGCTCCATGGTAAATTTGATTTACAGTGTTCACCACACAAATATAAACACGAGTTCAATATATCTACAAGCCTAATTTGTAAATCTCCATCATGATTTAAAAGTTTACTTAGCAGATTGTTTAATTTATTTAAAACAGGTTTGGCAGTTTCCAAGTGAGCCAATAATGCTTTATCGCGCTCATCTAAATGATTTTCATTATTTGAAACTTCTGGCACACAGGCAAATTGTAAACAATTAATAATCTCATCAAGATTTTCTGTATCAAAGTTTAAAGTCATTTTGTGGAATTACCTAGAATAATTTGAAAAGAAAAAAATGTTTAAAATATAACAGGAACTTATCAACTAAATATAAATCTTGAAGTTTACATAAATATTCATGATAATATTAAAAACTAAAAAGTAACACAAAAACGTTAAATTTATTGTTTTGTCTGTAAATACATTTTTCTAATTCCATGAGCATCAATACTAAATTTATAACAAATGTTTACATTTTTCTTTGTTACAGTTGCGTGATAACCGGAATCTAGTCTCTCAAACAAAATTCTACGATTTATGAATTCTAAGCAAGAATCACTAAGTTTTGACTGAAAATAACTTTGTCTGGTAAAGATAATAGGCACTTTAAAATCTTCTACACAAATTTTCAATGAAGATATAATTTTTTCCACATATGTATCCATATACTTTTCACCACCAGATTTTGAGTCCTGCCAATAATTTGCAGACACACTGTCCAAAATAACCAAACCCACTTGATATTCTTCAGCAAGAAATAGTTTAAGTCTTTGAAAAGTAACAAATAATGCAGGACTATCGTAACAATTTATCAATGTTAATTTATTTAAGCAAGACTTAACTAACTCTTCATCAGCATCTTCAATTAACCGTTTTATAATTGTTACAAGTTTAGTTATATCAAATTGTCCATCTAAATCAATGTAAACAACACCAGTATTTAAGCCATTAAAACATTGAGGTGTAATGCATTTAGCAATACATTCAGTCAAAAATAATGTTTTTCCTGTTGATGTATTTCCTATTAATTCTATGATCTCGCTAGTTAATTCATCTGATAATAATGGTGTTAAGTTTTTAATAATTGGACGTGCTCTAAGCCTTTGTAATAGTTGTAATCCTGATTCAGCTTGTGATTTAAATTCCATAATTACCTTGTCTTTATGATATTTTAGGACTACTAAGAGCCAAATTAAGTTTTAAATCGGTCAATGACTTTTCGCCGTACTTGTGCAGAGTTTTTATGCAATACTGAAACAATAAGTAAATACAATTAATAAATACATCATACTGAAATAAGACTTATTCAAAATCCATAGTAAAATTAAGTTATTATGTATAAAATATGGTAAAGGTTTAATTAAAACTATTCTAATAAAGTAAAAAATTTAAATTTAATCAAACCTCATCAGTTTCAAATTTGTTTTTTTTGAAATCATCCTTCACCCATTTGAAAAATTGATGTCTATCACTTTCTAATGGTATGTTCTTTATTGTTTTCAAAAATTCTTTATACAATTTTAATGACTTTTGGCGTAGCATAAACTGAAATATAAAAAAACAAAAATCATTACCATACTATGGTCAAACTTTTATAATTTTAGATATACATACAAAAACTGTAAAAAGTAATTATAATAGTAAAAGAAAAGAAACCAGTAAATAATAATAGGTAAACAAACTACTTCATTCCTAAATTTTTTTTAACTCTTCATTTTGTTAAATGCAATTACAGAATAGATTTACATAAGCTTATATTAAATTGAATCCATTATTTAATACAACTAATGTAATAAATGAATAATGTTTGTTTTAGAGTGAAACGATAATAAATACAATTTAGGCGGACAGGATTTATGTACCTATGCAGCATGAAGTGGCTCCCAAGCAGAAAATTTGGGCGATACTCCAAATACATACAACATAATACCTTGTTTTCCAAACACTACAATATAATATTTATACACTATTTGGTATACGAGAAATTTAATTAAAATTAGTTGTTAATCTAACTAAATAAAACCCTTGACGCCATCATCGATAGCATGCAGTAACATACTTAGCCCACCACCTACCACTCTTCTTGCCATAAATCCAACTCTGGACACGAGTGACGAAATATTAGGTGTAAAACATAATATATTATACCAGAATTCAGTAGTGATATCGAATCAAAAGCGTTTACGGTTTTCAGTTTTTATAAATATGCAGCTGTAGGAAACACAAGAAATAAAACTACAACTGCATGGGCCATGGATATAGATAATACTATAATAATATTATCTATATCCATGACTACATTGACAACAGTCGTCTAAGATCTATGGTCAAAACGTACTTGTTTCAGATTAAGCGCTTTGTCGATCATAGTTCATACAGACCCGTAGACGAGACCGATGAGTGGACGGGCAGCATGTGTATTACGAATATATTGAATACAAATACCATTCAAATTTCAAACCGTCTATCGAAAGTAATAGATACTGTTGAAAGCAGATGACGAAATGATGAGTGACGAGGATACGAGCGGATCACTGCAGCTAGTTCCACGTTCCGTACGCGCATGCGCGCACCATTCCTATTATCAACATAATTCATCAATAACTGATAAGTACTTGTCCGAAAACCGAAAATATGCCTCCCTACCCAACATTATATTACTTAAATTTTTTTAAAACAAAATAGTATTATACATGACAATTAAAAAAATTCTTCCTCTAAAAATTAGTTATTTTAGCTGGGCTGGTAGAAACAGACTTTACATATATGTTGCTGAGAATCGACTCGGCTGATGTAAGCAGACTAGCTGTTGCATCGAAATGTGGGGTCCTATTTATAAGGATGACTTTTGATACTTGTTGTTTATTAGAATAGGTACAAGATGTGTATTGTCAATGCACATATGTTATATTAATTACATAATATATTTGTATTATATATATATATTTAGATATATGATTATTATTATAGTACTATATAATAATGTGAAACTTACAAAATAATAATATAAGCATAATATATTATATCTATGAAATAATTAAAAAAAAAAAAAACAAAACAGAAAAAGATAATCTTTTCAGAATGTGCAGACTTCTACTTATAAAATACAAAAATTCCAGCTATGAGTAGCTAATAACAAATAACTAGTTCAACTTGTTTTATAGATAATCCAATACTTTCATAATATACGAAAGATATTAGATTATCAGATTAAATTACACAAAATACAAATATAATATCATCCCATAGAGTTTGTTTTGCAGTTGTGCGTACAATCGGTGTATCTTCGGACAATTAGTGCTTATCAGTTATTGATAAGATATGTTGATAATAGGAATGTGCGCGCATGCGCGTACGGAACGTGGAACTAGCTGCAGTAATCCGTTCGTACGAGGATGGCCTCGGGGGAAGAGAGAAAACACGATATCACAATAATTTAGGATTTTTTCATATATTCCGTGATATTAAAGTGGACGAAAAGCGATAACCGTTATCAATGTGATCGGGGTTTTGCGATTGTACAATGTATTATGTAAATCATTTTTTCATTTTTGTACTACTACAAGTTACAACTATAAAATAAAAAATTAGTAAAGCTATTAACTATATAATTGGCATTGGCAGTCGATAAAAAACAGAAACAAATTTGATATATATGGAGTTTTGTTTTCGTCCATCCGTTGCAGCACAGATTGGAAACTAGAATAATAGATGAATAGATTTGTGGTTACAGTATAAGGTGTATCAAGCATAACCGCCAGTGGGTTTTTCGTTTAATGTACCCATTCGCCACTATTTAGGATTTCAGGAGCTCGATTGTTCTCTTCGAAACCGATGTCATCTTTCAATGGCGTAATACATTATTGATTTCTCGTGAGTACCACGTTCTATTATTAGGTATTATTGTTAATGGTTAGTTTTGATTTTTTTATCTGACAATGACTTGTTTTGAAACGAGTTTGACGCTCTCCAAACGTTTATTTTGTTGCAAACCAGATTTTAGTATTGAAAGTTCTATATGTAGCAAGTCTGGTTGTTTTTTTTTACTGGGGCTCATCAATTTTTACAGTTTTGGTGATTGATGTATGTAAATTACTAAGCATTGTAACAAAATTACCTCCTTCAACTGTTGCAATGATTCGCTTACATTTTAAGAGTGGCAACATTATTTGTTACGCATGACTTTTCATCGTTAAAACCAACACTTTGATTTGACTGTTAGGTCTAATTCCATCACTTTTTAACATTAACATGCCCAAGTTTCATTACTGGACAGCTGCTCTGTCACAATTTAAAAATAAAGCATGTTCTTATTATTTGTCATTAATTTGTTAAAATGTATAATACATATGTATTGCTCTTAACATATGCACTTATTGTGCCTTGGTGTATAGATTGTGTATCGCAAATAAAAAAAAAAAAAACATGCCTAATACTTTTTTTACTGCTCTTATTTAAAATTGCCTTTTTTTAGGTGCAATAAAATTAATTTTAAAGATGAGACGAAGAGCTGGTGTCGGTGCTATTCAAAAACAAAAATTGGAACAAGAAAAGTACAAGGATAAAGGGACAGTAATTCAAGAAAATCAATTTGAACTTATGACCAAACAATTGGAGGTGTTCCGTGCCAATTTAGAAGAATTCGCCACTAAGTACAAAAATGAAATCAAGAAAAATTCTCAGTTTAGACGACAGTTTCAAGAAATGTGTGCATCCATTGGTGTCGATCCATTAGCTTCCGGCAAAGGTTTTTGGTCTGTTCTTGGTATAGGTGATTTTTACTATGAACTAGCTGTTCAAATTGTTGAAGTCTGTATGGCAACTAGTTACAAGAATGGTGGTATCATTGGATTGGATGAACTCAGAGATCGTTTAGTAAATTTATTTTTATTTCTTTCTATGCATTTCTTTTTTATTTTCTACAAAACTGATTGAATTACTGTAGATTAAAGCTAGAGGACGTAATATACAACATCAAGAAATCACAGTGGATGATTTGTTGAGTGCTGCTAAAAAATTAAAGATTTTTGGCAATGGTTTCTGTGTGATTCCTGTGGGCAAAGGCCAATACATGGTGCAGTCTGTGCCAGGAGAACTCAGTATGGATCAGACAGCTGTACTAAAATTGTTATCTTCGTCTGGCAATGCATATGTTACTCTTTCATCCCTTAAAGATCAACTCAATTGGGAAGCACTGCGGGCCACCAATGCTATTAATCAAATGGTAGCTGAAGGCTTATGCTGGGTGGACAATCAAAATGACAGCGAAAAATTTTATTGGTTTCCTAGCATGTTTACTGAATGTATTTCGTCTTAATGACGATGTTTAATTTGAAATTATTTGTATATTTTTTTTAATTATTAAGAAAATACACAATCTGTAATTTTTAGTTTACAATTATTAGTATGTGATACTGGTATAATTAAAGTGACATGAGTTAAGAAACCACCTATTAAAGGCACTTAAGAATTAGATGTTTTTATTTTATAATTTTTTTTTTTTATATATTTGGATGGAATAAGGAGAGGAAAATATGAAGATTTTAGGTTAAAATATCACCATTCCAAGTTTGTTTAGATGCTTTCTAGGGTTAACTGGAATAGTGGTAATGGATAATTCAGAAATGAAGGGGTTGCTATTATTGTGGAGATTAAGAGTATAGGCGTTTGTAGATGATTTTGGTAAGGTTTTAAACTGTTAAGATGGAAGAATCTCTATGAAGTGTCTATAAATACATAGGTCGCTTTGGTTATTTAGTGGAGACATTTGGATTTTGTTTGAGTTTAGATGCTCTTCATAATTGAATACCATAAGCTTGATTGGTTTAAGTATAAGTTTATTTAAAAGAAGTTTGGTTTTAAATTTATGTGTAATGATGTCAGAAAATAACGTAGTTGGCAGGAGTAGTTATTAAGGCAAGTCATTTGATATTGCATCTGACGTAAATAATGGTACACATCTATGCTTTCCAAAATGCACTGATTATAAAAAAATAGTGTATATAATAGTATAATATACACATTAATGCTATGATAGAAGTGTAAATTAGATGGCTAATAATTTGTATTTGTTCATGCCTTCAAGGTGACATTGAATATGCAAACACAACTTATGTCATAATCAAGAATTTAAACTGGGGAAGAATTAAAATTGTTTAGTAAAAATCTGTAAACCTTTTATCGCCTTTAAAATAATTATATAAGAAACAATTGTATAATATTATTATAGTATTAGTAGCTGAATTACCTGGCTTCACACAGAACAGCCTTAACTAGCCGGACATAGTTCTTAAATACCACACTACATTATTTAGAACCTAGCCATGTTTGGTTAGCCTTAAGTAGTGCCGCATTATTAGATGGGATTAAGGAAGACTATAACATTTGAGAAATCAAGAAATAAATATCAACCAAACATTAAAAAGTTTATATGGTTACTTTTATCAAAACTTTTGTATTTATGAATAACTTTCATGTTTCTAAAATGTCAACAATTTCTTGCCATCTTTACTTTTGGGAATTTTACAATCTTATAAGAATTAAATTTATCTATATCATTAATAAGACAATGGTAAATTGAGCTCGAGATAAATTACCACCAGATACTAAAACTAGTACCAATATACCAGCAGCACTTAATATTTGAATAGCTAAATGAACTCATTTTGCAAAAGACCATGGATAAATATGACCATAAGGCAATTTCATAAAAAAAAAATCGTCTGGTTATAATATTGTCATTAATTTTAAAATTATGTTTAGGTAAATAATATATTACGCTTAGATTTTCAGATGAAGTGGGTCAAAAATGTAAGCGTTTGCTTTACTATCTACTTTAAAATAGGGCTTATTAGAAGAAACATAGGTTTTAAAAAGACTATAGAAAATGTGAACCTTGATCTGTAATAAAAGCTTTGATATTAAATTTAATAATATATTGTAGATTTGTAGGCAACAATATTATTATACCTATTAAGTTAGGTAATCAATCAATTGTGTGCCCTGGATTTATAAACTTCTTTTTGGTAAAAACTGGCTGTACTTGAATTTCTATCAACTTTGTTTTAAACTTGAATAAATGATCAATGTTTTTTATCAGCACAAAAAAACAAGATTATAAAATAAATTAAACAATTTTCTTCTTTTATAGGTAAATGAATCGTGTTTTAAATGGACCACGGACCGATAACTATTTGTATAAGTATAATAATATTGATAATAATGTCCTTCTATCGTTTGTCAATAAAAATGCACTAAGACAATCACAATATAATTCAGCACATGCATGTTTGATGTTACACCATACGAATAACATTTTTCCGTACACCGACATGTTGGGGTCCATTTATATTATATAGACAACGCCCTGTATGGGGCTGTGTATACGTTAACAGATCCTGTACAGTCGGTTTCATTAGTATAGTATACATATATACACTTCGTGTTATTAATATAACAATTTATTAAAATCATCTTTAATAAGTTAGAAATTTTTTTAGATTTTGAACGGAGTGATGGAATCTATTGACTTTACAATGATGTGTATTTTTTTTTTTATGTGTCTTTTGACACAAAAAACACCTCTTTTGGTAGTAAAAATGCTTCAATTTTCTTAAATAGCAACTTTTCTAAAAGGAAAGTGAATGTAGATGGTACGCCGATAAATTAAAAATCCAACTTTTTCAATACTTTTTAAAAGCGTCAAAAAAATGATAAAAAAATTACGAAAAAACAGGGAATTTTTACTGACCATAATTTCTATAGATTATAAAACTATAAAGTTAATTTTATATTATTATTTTTTTTATTGAACTTAAAGAAAAACATCAACGGCAAAGGTTATTAGTTTTTGTGTATATTACATAATTAGTGGTTAGGTACTACCGTACTAGAACTAAATTTATAATATTTATATGGTGTTAATTGTGTATAATTACTACAAAAGAAATATTAAAGCTATCATTAACAGTAGGTTAGTAGGTATAAATGTTGTTGTATAAATAGGTCATTCTTAAGAAAACTAACATATTTGATGTTTTCTATGTGTGGCCCTAATGCTTCGCTCATGTTGGGTGGAATGTTGTATTTACTGAGTTCATCGGAGTATTGATCTTATATTCTTTTTATATTTATTATGAAGATCTTAAACAAATATTAAAAGAAACACATCTAAAAAGTTGTATAAGGTACTTTATGATTTAAATAGGACCCATCCGAAAAACGATGCTCGTGCTTAAAATAGATTAGTCTTTAAAAATTATCTACAATAAATTATAAAGGCTAAAGGTAGTTTGTTAGTATTGGTACAATATACCTATTATACTTAATTATAAGTTTATAATTATTTCTAAAGAATATGTATTAAAACTATAGATACAATATGAAATATTTGTAAGATTAAAATTACTTAAAATTATTAACTAATTGAATTAATACAGTTAACTATGCGATTTTAGATTGAATTTGCTTATAAATATTTAGTTTTTTATATAAATCAATGACGAAACTAACCTTTAAAGTATTAATTTTTATCAAATTGCATGTTTACTATTATATGATTTAGATGTTTTTACTGTTTTTAGACGAGTATAGAACATATAAACATTCATGTAAGGATAAAATGAGATAAATTAAATATAACTTATATGATTTTCCCAAATTGAAAAAAAAAATGCCTTAAGCAATGTTATCTCAGAGACTCTCGGGGTGATAAGCATAAATAAAGGGGCCTTAGTCCTTAGTTTGTTTGGTAGGTAATTATTTTTTTTTTTTTTCTATAGATTTTTTTATAATATAAAATGCGTTAAGGGATAAGATATAAGAATATTTGGAATGAACCTGAGCTTCACGCCCCCTCTAGCCCCCCACCCCTAAAATAATACACAAAGGAAATGCCAATCTTAAACAGCTGGTAAAAATTTCAAGTTTCTGCGTCTTTTACTTCTTGAAAAATCGAAAATATTTAAAATCGTCTGAGAATAAATCGCTAATTTATGCAATTTCGTAAAAATTTAAATTTCAAACAGTTATAAATTTTTTTCCTTTAAGCCCGGTAGAAATTTTTTTATAGATCTATGAAGAGTAGCTTATGAATAACCTAATGTTAAAATTTTGAACATTAGTTATAAACAGCAAAAATTTTATGAATTTTCAACTACAAAATAACTTGCAAATTATTGCAATTTTAACATATTTTATACAAATTTGAACTTCATGGGCTTATAAAAAAAATTTGAGTGAAACCATCTCCGATATTTTTTAGTTACAATTAGTATAACTTATATTTAATCCTTTAATACATTTTCAAGAGTTTTTGGACAGTCAAAAATTTTTTATAGATATTTAAAAAAATAAACTTACAAAAATCGAAAATTTAAATTGTCTATAAATAAATCAAAATATGTCAAAATACCTTGAAAACTTAACTATGTATAGAGAATGCCAATATAAAGATTTGGTGAAAAATTCAAGTTGTTACGGTTTTTCGTTTTTGAGTTAGAGCAATTTTCAAAAACCTATATGATTTGTCAGTCTAGAATTGTATATAATATATTATATTTTACATGTAATTTTATGTCAATATTCGCTGTTCAAACGCTTATAAAAAAATTGTGCCTATGGATTTTGATGATTTTTGAATGACAATAATAACTACTTCTGTGGAATCTTTTATTAAATTTTCAAGTATTTTGTATTAGTCAATTTTTTTTTATCACCGATTATAAAATAAAAATGTAAAAAATTCGAATTTTTTAAATGCCTATAAGTGGCTTAAAAATCAATATAATATTTTAAAAAAATATGACATAGAGGAAATGCCTATCTTAACAACTGGTAAATATTTCAAATTTCTGAGACTTATAATATTTGAATTATAACAAATATTTAAAATCATTTGACGATAAATCGCTATTTTATGCAATTTCGTGAACATTTAAATTTCAAACGGTCATAAAATTTGTTCCTTTTGGTCCGGTAGAAATTTTTTTATATATTTTTATATTAAGATTAGTTTATGGACAAATTAGTGTTAAAATTTTGAACCTTAAGTATAAACAGAAAAAATTTTATGAATTTTTATCTACAAAATAACTTGCAAATTACCGTGATTTTGACACATTTTATACAAATTTGAGCTTTATGAGCTTATAAGAAAAATTTGAGTGAAACGATCTCCGATATTTTTTAGTGACGATAAGTTAAACTTATTATAAACCTTGTATTAAATTTTTGAGAGTTTTTGGCCAGCCTATTAATTTTATAGATGTTTAAAAAAAAAATTTTTACAAAAATCGAAAATTTAAATTGTCTATAAATAAGTTAAAATATGCCAAAATACTTTGAAAACTTAACCATATATAGAGAACGCCAATATAAAAATTTGGTGAAAATTTCAAGTTGTTGCTATTTTTCGTTTTTGAATTAGAGCATTTTAAAAAAATGTTTTTTGTAAAAACGTGAATTTGGGTAAAATTTCCAGTTTTTTTTGTAATTTTTTTATCGTTTTATTCGTTTTTTTCAAAAAGTATTGAAAAAGTTTTTGACTTGCCTAAGTACCATCTACATTCACTTTCCTTTTAGAAAAGTTGTTGTTTAAGAAAGTCAAAGCATTTTTACTGCCCCAAAACAAAAAAAAAAAAATTTAAAAAAATAAAATAAAAACACACATCATTGTAAAATCAATAGACTCCATCACTCCGTTCAGAATCTAAAATTAGATTGTTATTTTTAAAAAAAAAAAAATTCTGTAACTGTTTAGACGTGTGCATAATATAATAACAAAGGAAAAAATCGTGTGACCGACAAAGATATTATCCACAGGGTTATGTCCATTGTATTTTTCTATTGAAAGATTCCATTTCTAGACCAACACACTAGGTAAACAAAATAATTTCCAGGACAAAGTACAAAATCCGCTGTTGTATAGCTGCCAGCTAATGTCTCCTTTCTTAAAAAAACGTGTTATCAATAAATAAGTAAAAAATAATATAAATTGGTTTTTATGAAGCTATGAGTCACCAACCAAGAGTGGGAATTCATGATGCATATTGAATTTTCATTTGATACCATAATGATACACAATTATGTCCACTTAATGTACTTAAAGGTAGTACTGGTACTTATTGCTAATAACATTTGCATAGAATCAAAAAAAAAAAACATAACTAACAGCGATATTGAAGCTAATAGTGGTAAACACAATGCTTGCATTGTATCCAAAGATAAAAAAGATGAAGTAAAAAGTAAGCAATCAGGTGGAAGTTGGACTAATAACTTTAATTATTCAAGCATTATCCAAATATACTTTTAAGAACTTGAATAATTATGAAAAGGAAAGATTTTTCTATTTCCAGATTTATATTAATATGATAAAGGTCATTATACTTATAAAATTAAGGAGATATTACAATATTCTAAAGGAATAATAGTAACGCTTCATAGAAACACACATAAGAAGAGGAACAGAAAACAATAGTAAAATTATAACCTAGGTCCCTATTTGTATAATTTATATATTTATATTATTAAGTAGTTATATTTTTTCAATGTACTAAATCCACTACTTTATTCTTGACGAACTTAAATAAAATAAACAATAATATTAAAAAAATTGGCATAGGTACTAATTTATAAATATAACTTGTGAAGTATTGAAAAGCTTCTTTTTGCTAAATCCCCCATTAAAAAAAGTGTTCCTAATATTAATAAAAACTTATAATTATTTTGTTAACAAATGTTTGAAAATTGCTATGAGCGACTGCCACCTTTTAAAAATTATTTTTATTGTAGGAAAAATATTTAGCTAAAGAAAACAAACGCATGGAAGTCGTGATGGTTATATAGATTTAACACTAACTTTAAACTCAAAATAAAATAGGCATAATTTTATATTTTTATACATTATAACATTAAAATTAATTTGAAACTAAATTTAATATTTATATATTATTATTATTAAATTTACCCCATTGGCAATTAAACCGAATTTATAACGCAGTAATACTCGTACATCATTTTATATTAAACAATAAATATATCATTTGAAAGTAACTATTTTGTATATAAAGACTACTTTTATACTGAATAATCCAATATCAATCAGTAGCAAACATAATTTTATTTTGAAAATCCTTAATATATTGTTCATTCCGACAACTGGAATTCATTAGGATTTTGTAAATTTGTAGTTAACAAGTACCTACAACCATTAAAACCTTCGATCCCAAAATGAATGAATTAAGAACCAGTTTCGTTTAAACAGATATATTTCAGCATATCCATGGCTTCAAATATTTTAATTGATATTTGAAATCAATTTAAAAAAAATAAAATAAATATTATCCAATACACCACTATATGTCAAACAAAGAAAGATATACACCTATATTATTGGCTATCTCGTTTTAACACACTCGCTCGACCAATACTGTGCAGTAAACATTCCAATTATTATAAAGTTTTATGTCCAAAAACCATTAGTATTTCGTATGAGTATGACAATAATGTTCCCCTCTTATTTCTCGATAAAAATACACAAAGACAATCACAATATTATCCTGCACACGCATGCAACACTGCTAAAATAATTGTTGGGAATTATACCAACGACTAACTTACCAGTTGTATTTAGTCAACACCTTTTGTACACGTCAAGAGAACCCGTACTGTCACAGTTTAATTATTAGTTTAATATAAGTTTGAGTAGTGTGGTGATTATTAATGTAACAATTATTTATTAAAAACCTAGGTAATAACTTAATATCATTTGTTGCTAACAATTTTTCATAATTAATTCAAACGATACAATGGAATCATTTGCTGCAGATAAGTATAATTTAACTAAAGAAGAATTTGAAACAAAATTTTCAGAAAAAGTTCTAAAACCAAAATTGAATAAGTATTGTAATTCTTTTGGGATTAATGTAGATTTAAATTTGGAAAAAAAAAATTTAGTTAAAATCGTAATATATCATTTATCAAATTTAATGAAATCATTCACTTCAGATTGGTGTAATTTAACTGAACAAGAATTAAATGAAAAATATTTACTAAAGTTTACTAGATCACAGTTGTATGATTATTGCAAAATTAATAATAAGAAAGGATTATCGAAAGCAAACAAAAATAAACTTTTTGAAATTGTTCTACAACATTTATCAGAATCAATGGAATCATTATATACTACAAAGAAGTTTAATATGACTACAAATGCTTTAAAAGACAAATATTTAATAAAATTTTCTGAATATGAATTGTATGAGTATTGCAAAATTATTAAAATACAAGAATGTTTGATCTTAAAAAAAAAAATGTTTTAGCTAGAATCGTAATAAATTATTTATTAAAATTAAAGGAATCATCCATTTCAGATTGGTGTGATTTAACTGAAGAAGAATTAAATGAAGAATATTTTGGAGCATTTTCAAGATCACAATTATATGGTTATTGCATAATTTATAATATAAAAGCATGTTTGAACTTCGAAAAAAATGAATTAGTTAAAATTGTCTTACGACATAAATCGTTATTCGCTACCAAGAAGTATAATTTAACTACAAATGAATTAGAAGACAAATATTTAAGAAAATTTACTGAATCAGACTTGTATAAATATTGCAAAACTATTAAAATAGAAGAATGTTTGAATTTAGAAATAAATGATTTAATTAAAATCATAATAACTCACAAAGCCAAACAGTTTTTTCGTTTAAATAAAGATATATTTCAAAACAACATAAAAAATGATGAAATGTATGAGAATCCTTCATCAGATTGTTCTATAATCGATGTTGGTCTTCAAAATTTCAAAGAGGATTATAATATTATTCATAAAAGTGATGTTTCATTTTTTTTCTTAAACATACAACGTATCAAATATAACTTTGAAAAATTAAAAAAATTATTTAAAAAAATGCATTTTGAATATCATGTAATAGTCTTAACTGAAACATGGTTAAATGAAGATACTGGTTTTCATTTGGAAGGTTATAGATCTTACCACTCAACAAGACAACTAACTGCAAGTGACGGTGTAAGTATCTACCTGAGAAATAATTGCTATCTTAATAGTGTTAATATATTATGTCTTAGTAGGAATTACTGCAATTCTATTGAAATTAATTTCAAAATTAACAATAAGAATATTTGTTGTACGGGTTTATATAAAATCCCTAGTACTTCACCCTCATATTTTATTGATGGCTTAGACAATTATCTGAGCCAGTGTACAAATAAAAGCATTCACGTAATTGGGGGTGATATGAATATTGATATTAAAAATGATAATCCGATTTCGTCAGGGTACCTAGAAGTTATGGCTAACCGCAATTATATATCTTGTATTAATGACTATACTCGTGTAACAAGAAATAGTCAAACTTGTATTGACCATATTTTTGTTAAAGATATTCAAAAAGACAACATAAGATCTTTTGTATTACAAAATATTTGTATTGGTGATCATTATGCTACCTCCATTGTAATAAACACAACTGAACCAGAATTAGAAATTCCAATTACACCATTTTCCAATATGGAAATAAAATAATGTTCTTTATTACGGAAAAAATATTCCAATTATTTATTCCAAATATTCTATATCTTATCCCTTAACGCATTTTATATTATAAAAATATCTCTAAAAAAAAAAAATTAACTACCTAACAAACTAAGGATTAAGGCCCCTTTATTTGTGCTTAGTACCCCGAGAGTCTCTGAAGTAAACATTGCTGAAGATATTTTATTTTCAATTTGGGGAAAAAATATAATTTGTATGTTAAATCTAATTCATCTCATTTTATCCCAACATAATTATGTTCTATATTTGTCTACAAACATAAAAGTAAACATGCAATTTGATAAAAATTACTACCTACTTTAAATGTTGGTTTCGTCATTGATTTATATAAAAAACTAAATATTTATAAGCAAATTTAATCTAAAACCGCATAGTTAAATATATTAAGTCAATTAGTTAATAATTTTAAGTAATTTTAATCTTACAAATATTTCATATTGTATCTATAGTTTTAAAAAATACTCTTTAGAAATTATTATAAATTTATAATTAAGTATAATATGTATAATATTGTACAACTACTAACAAACTAATAGTCTTTATAGTTTATTGTAAATCATTTTTAAGAACTAATCCATATTAAGCACAAACATTGCTTTTTGAAGAGGTATTTATATCATGAAGTACTTAATACAACTTTTTAGATGTATTTCTTTTAATATTTGTTTATGTTCTTTATAATGAAATAAAAATAATATCAACTTAACATTATACTCTATAGAAGTTATGGTCGGTATAAACATCAACGGTAAAAATAATAAGCTGTTACGGTCACTAATTATCGAAATACCTATTTAAAGTGAACACGACTAACTTGCTTTATTGGATGAACATTTCATTAAATTAATTTAAACTTTAAATTTTAAATAAGTTATTTTCACTTTAATTATTGAAACATCTTATTATTATTATGAATTGGTTTATAAACTTTTGATTTACATAATTAACTAAGTTGTTTTCATGGATTTTTTAGGAACTTTAAATGAGTATATGTAGTATATTATTAGATTGTGGTAAAATACGTTGAAGTTGTGTTAACGTAATTGATAAAAATTAATAATATGTTAAGTTTATAATGTAATTTAGGTACTAAGAGTACCTATATATTAGTTGCAGCCAATATTTGTTTATGACATTAATTGTATTTAAATAATATTATTATTTATTATTAATTTACGCATGATAAAGAAGTTCTTTCTTTCTTTATAAGAACTGTGACATTATGAAATGAATAACTTTCTTACTACTAACTTACAAAATTAAGCCTCTTCTAGGATTGGATGCATTTTTTGACAATATGTATATGGATTTAAATTTGCTATAATAGTTTCGTTAGTGGTCTGCAATATTTTGATTTTATTTTATTTTATCATATTTCATTCTACATTATCCACTATGGTCAATTATTGTACAATGAGTCGAATATAAAATATTAAATAACTCGTATTGTAACTTAATATTTGATTAACATTTACAGTTTTGATAAGACGCTCTTTATTGTTTATTATTGAAATATCATATTTACAACTTACGTACCATTCGTTTATAAGTTTTTTCTTCTCCTTTTTTCAATATATATTTTAAATGTTTTAATTGTTCCATACAAATATTGCAATCTTCAATGTCTAGAAATGAGTTATTGTTGCTACATTTTTTTTTTTATTAATAATATCAGATAAAATATTGTTAAATTTGTTTTTCATTTTAAATTTATCCTTATCGAATTGTATTGTAAAATTTAAAGAATATAAACACAAAACATATTTTAAATATAATTTATAATTAATGTAAATAGATATTAATATTGTAAACAATAATCGCAATCTATATGTTTAGTCATAGGATGTGGTTGTTATAATAGAAACGGCACTGTGGACTTTTAGACTGCAGTTTGCACTGTCTAACTCGAGTTTTGGTATCAAGATGTACTATTTATTATTTTTATATTATATTATAATTTATAAACCATAATTCAAATTATTGTATTCGTTAATAACTGTCAAGACTAATGGTATTACCAAGTTTATTAAATAATAATAAAAAAAAATGATTTAAAACAATTTTGTATAAAGTCTTAGTTATTATTATGCCTAATTGAATTAATCATTAATGCTATCAAGTGTCGTGACCCAAAAGTTGACTCTTGAAATGATTGGTAGAAGGTGTTTCACTGTTTCAGTTTTATTTTAAATACAAATAAATGTGTGTGTGCTTGACGTGCATTTCTAAGTATATACAGTATACTTCTACATGCGACAGAGGTCTCTGTCCTCTAACAACCGGATGTCAAAATTTGGCAATATTATGTTTAGTTATACAATTAAGAACCGTTTTATATTCAAAAGAGTGGTTGACAATTAATATTACAACACACTTCGTTTTACCTTTTACGTTGTACATACTATACAATATATAAATGTATCATTAAACATTCAGTAGTTGTGATGTGCATTTTGTATCTAATATGTTTCTCCGAACAAGCGTGACAATTTTTAGGTGTTAATATTATTTAGTCAAGTAACACATCTTGTGACACATGCACGGACACGTTACGCCAACAGTTTGGTTAAATATTAAACAAGAACAATCAATTCTTTGATTTACAATTTAGAAAATTAATATTTATTATTTGTTGGTAATTTTAGCAAGTTGAATAAAAGCCCGAGGCTCGATTGTTTTAGCTATACCTATAGGTATCATCATTTCCGTAACATATTTTCGACACGCCATGTTTGATTATCCCGATTGAACTAAAAATATTGTAAAATCGTATAAGGAATACATCCACATTATGGGCTCAATATGTGAGTTCTATTTTGTAATTATTATGATTTATTTTCGGGAAACGGCGAAACACACATTATTATCATCGATACTTACGGGATGTAGCCCATTTCCGGAACTATAGCTCCATCCGTCCACCGGTAACTGGATTATACAAATATAAATAAATAAATGATTGATATGTATGTAAAATTTTAAATTTTGTATCCTACCGTTGTTCCATATATTTTATTATTAATTTTTTTTTATGATTTATATTGTATACTTATGTACACATTTAGTTCGAAAGGGCGTTAGTAAAAAGAATAACAATAATATGATAAATAATGAAAATAATCAGACCTACGTGTTTCACAGGTTCCTTACAAATTGCGTCCTAAAACGGCCTAAACACGAAAATATACATAAAGCTACAACCAAGTTATTGGGCCCACGGATTTTCATCGACTGTTCCGAGTTGCATCCGAAAGAATTATGTTATTCTATATGTTAGGTGATTAATCCCGTAGACTTGTGCAGACTTCGAAAAAGCTATACACACTCAGTTGTTTCAGATGTTTTTTCTTTAAGTTATACGCATAGGCTATAGATTTCACCTAGGACAATAAATCTGGAGAAAAAAAGTGTTGGTTTATCTTCAGTTTTTAAAAATAAATATAAAATTAAATAAATGTATGAAATTATTTTTGAAATTCAAATTTAACAAACAAACAAAAGATGTAGAAAAAGAAAATTTAATTAAAAACACTATGATTCATTTAGAAAAAAAATCATGTCTTGAGTTGATTTAAAAATTTAACCATCATATAAAATTAATTAATACATTTTATCCACGCTATTTATGAAAATTTGTATAAATGTAAGTCCTCAGTCTATAAAAGTGGGAACAGTAATATGTATATTTATATTAATTTCTAACCAGGATTCAACTAGGATGTGTCTTGACCAGTGGCACCGAACTCCATTAAAAATGAAATGAGAAGACCAAATAAAAATACCATCCCCCCCCAAAAAAAAAATAAAACATAAATCCCATCATCAGTCATGGTACGTTTTTGGGTATTTGTATTTATACATTTTTAGATTATTTCAAATATTTTATATAATATTATTGCTGTATATAGAAATTGAAATGAGAAATTGGTCATATTTGTACCTAATTAAACTAAGTAATTTTAAATAAGTTATAGTTAAATTATAATTTTATAACACTTAACATAATATCTTCTGATTGAGCAAAATACATCAGGTTAAAAATGAATTCATTTTTTTCTGAGATAATAAAAACTAAAAGAAATATATATATTTATATTTAAGTAATACGTTTGTTAAACATGTGGAAGAGTCATAAGTACATGTTAATATAATATTTATTTTAAATTACTTTTCTCAAGTGTGCTTAAAATATGTATTTTAAATTTATGAATGTATTTTTATCTCAGTTTAAACATGTAAAGTATTTTAATTGGTTCCCGCACAAGCTGACTACTATTGTTGAATTTAAAATTAGAACTTACGAAGTTACCATATAAGCACTCGTCATTTAATGCATTCGACATAATATGTATAAAATATTTAAATATTTAAATAATAGAATTTATAAGCTTTAGCTAATAAAATGTAATGATAACAAAATTATTAGCTTGACAAGCGACAAATGATGATGTGAGTATGAAATATCATTATTCTATGGTAATAGGTATCGTTGTTGTAGCAGTTAAGTAATTGGACTAATGGGAACACCGCAGTGGCGTACCTGGGCCACATTTTCACCCACTCGTAATATAGAAAATTACTTTTAAAAAGTAGCGTCACAGCTACGATAAATTTATTAATAGACACATGAATAAGGCTATTTTATAATTTTAAAATATAACTGTAAGGCTGGTGACACTCATGAGAAATTTGTTTCTTACAATTAATCGCATGAAACATATTTCATGGCCTAAGAATTTAAGAACAAATTTGTTTCATAAATATTTTTTTCACCTACCCACCAGTTAGTTTACACAGCTCATTTTAGTTGGTCTAAATATGTCGTCCGATGATGACATTATTATTCTATGGCGGTTAAATCGAAAGAAGAAGATGATTAAAAAAAAAAGACGATACTGGGTGCATCCTGCGAACCTAGCTAATTTAAAACATAGTGCTACTATTGTTGCAAACGAATTAAATCAACTCCCAGACAAATTTAAATCATTCTATAGAATGAATCTCAAAAATGTTCAACAAATAGTGAAATTGGTTGGGCCATCAATTAAAAAATAAGAAACATACTGAAGAGAACCAATTGGAGTAGAAGAACGATTATTGATACTGCGCGAGAGTTGATAGTGAAATGACGAAACAATTTCATATGAAACCGAATACGTTTGGGTTCATGAAACTTGTTTACAAAATATTTTTGAGATAACATTTCGGAAACATCAGTGTGTGTTGCTCCATTTAAATACATGCATTTTTAAGTAACGAAATAAATTTTCTGTTTCACGAAACAAATTTCTCATGTGTGTCACCGGCTTTATACATAAAACGAAAGATTTTATTTATTTAATTATAATATAATGCATATTTATAATACTAAGTCAAATTTCCTATTTTTTATATTAGAAAATTTTTCAATGATATCATCAATTGGTATACTGATTTCCTGGTAAATATGTAATTAGCAAGCCCGCATAAGCGATCCTGACCCATTTTTAAGCATAGCCATGTTTTTAGTGTTAATAAATCGTGCTAATAAGTGATAAATGACTACTTTATAACTTCATGTCTTAATAAAAAAATAAAATTTTAAATAATTATAAAAACACCAAAAACAACTAATGACAAAGCGCAAATGAAGGGCCCAATGCAACAACCTGGTAATTGGTATGTCCACTTTTTCAAAAAAAAATTTAAATAAATCTATACAATTCGGTGTAACAAACCGGTATGTCCGATGATTAGTTACGGAGATATAAGCAAAATGGATTTACCAGATTATTACATTTCAGAGTAAGAACCTGGTATGTCCATGTTTTTTGTATTATTATAATAAAATAGTAATTTGAATTCATAATAATGAATGCTATATGTTTTCAATATAAATAAAAAAAATACCACATACATTAATGATAAAATAAATTGTATATTTTACTTAAAATGAAAAATACCAAATTTCAGAGCAAGAAACCTGGTAAATCCATAAATTTATCTTATTTATAGGTCATAACATTTTTTGTGTTAATATTATTATAATTTGAATACATAATATCAATAAAGAAAAAGGAATGCTACATGTTTTCTATATAAACATAAAGTATATGATAAATTTTAAAGAATTTAAATGTTTTTTTCTTCTCCTGAACAATTTCCAAAAGTGGACATACTATATTAGGTTTTTGCTCTGGACCCTTCAAATATTATACGGCCCATGGAAGGAGGGAGGCGAATGCCCCCATATCCCCCACAGGTACGCCACTGGAACACCCATAATAACCTATTAGATTCTGAACGGAGTGATGACTGTATTGGTTTTACAATAATTTGTTTTATTTTTTGTGTCTGTTATCACGTTTTGGAGCAGTAAAAATTCTTCGATTCCTTAAATTGCACTCTTTCTGAAAGGAATGTGAATGCAGATGGTACTTCAGCATGTTAAAAATATAACATTTTTAATACTTTTCAAAAGCGTTGGGAAAAACCATACAAAAATGAATGGAAAAATGGACATTTTTACACAAAACCACGTTTTGAAAATACAATTCCTTAAAGTACTTTAACTCAAAAACGAAAACCGCAAATACTTGAAATGTTCACCAAATATTTATATTATCGTTTTCTATACGTTTTCGAAATATTTTGACTTTTTTTGACCTATTTATAGAAAATTAAATTATACAGGGTCTGTTTGGTCAGGAATCGGATCAGGTGACCAATAATATAAAATATATATATATATAAGAACACTATATTCTACAAATAATGACGGGTCGTAGCAGCACCGTCGTATTATTCAATACAAAATTATAATAATTTCTCATATAAATATTAAGGACGGGTGCCCAAAAGGGGGGTGATAACTAATACTAATAATAATAATAATAATAATAATAATAATAATAATAATAATAATAATAATAATATAAATAATAATGCCAAAAGGCAACAATACAAAAGAATAATTACAATGTTCCGGTGCAGCGGTGCACGCCGATACAAAGAATAAATAAACCTGGTCAGCAACGACGACGACGACGACGACGACGACACGCGTGTCCACACCACCCGGCGAGCTCACCAACACAGGCGAAAGCCCCTTTGATTCACGTGTGGTAATACCACACACACAACGGCACGCACGCAATGAAAAGGCGGCAGCAGCACACACCAACAAAATCCGATGGTGGCACACACACGCACACCAAACGGCGAGTTCACCAAAAAAAGATAAAAGCCTCCTAAAACCGCGTGTGGAAGAACCACAAACACGACGGTACGCACACAACGGACGCAATTCCGCACGATGTTGCTCGGACGGCAACAGAAAAAACGACGACTTCCCGGTTGTGGTGGTTGACTTGACCAGTGGTGGCGGCAATAGTCGTGAAGGAGAGGAGGGGGTCGGCGAGCCTTTTTTTTTTTTTCTAATGAACAGCCGATTGAAACCAGCGCGAACTTCAAATGCCGTGATGAGGCGGCAAGTTCGAACAGGGTCATTATAAGTTATAATTATGGTAACTACAAAAAATTGTAAATCGTGTCACACGATATTTTTTATAAACCCATAATGTTCATATGTATATGAAATATGTCAAAATCACAATAACTTGCAAGTTATTCTGTTGTTGAAAATTCATAAGATTTTTGGTATTTATACCTACTTAAGCTTCAATATTTTAACACAAGGTTATACATAAGTTATTCCTCAAATAATTATAAAAATGGTAACTGAACTTTCCGGGAAAATTTGTATAACCGTTTGAAATTTAAATTTTTAGGAAATTGCATAAAATAACGATTTATCCTCAAACGATTTTAAATATTTTTCATTATCCAAAAACTATAAGGCGTAGAAACTCAACATTTTTACAATGTTGTTTAAATTGATATTTTCTTTAAGTCATTTTTTTTTCAAATGAATAAACTCGTTACTAAGCAACTTACAAGCATTTGAAATATTCGTTTTTTTTTTCAAATTTTTTTTTGTATTATTATTGAAAGTTTAATAGAAGATTCCAAAGAAGTTATTTTTTATTGTCATTCAAAAATTATTGAAATTCATGGTCACAATTTTTTTTTTTTTATAAGCGTTTGAACGCGAATATCGGAATATTGACATAATATTACAGTTTAAATATAACATAATATATTATATACTTATTCTAGAATCTATACTAACAAATAATCTCCGTTCAGAATCGTTTTTTGTATGCAATGATAGAATTGCGTTCAGATTTAACAAATCCATTATAAATGACCTATTACCTATACGAGTATTCTATGAACGAGTTGCACTACGCCCCCTACTGTATATAGCAGAGCGTGGCCCATCCGGTTATTTTTTTACTTAAAGATAATTCACGTAAACATTTAAGGAAATAGTAAATACCAATAATCACGCTTCATTTGGATACGTATTATTTTTAACATCTTCCATTTAAAGTTAATATACGTATAAATATCATTAATATGATTATACTTCACTATTCATTAGATATGTCATAGTAGTACTTACTGTTGTTAATTTTTAATGTTTCGCTAATAAACCATTGTATTATACTATGGTGAATTTTATTAATCACCTAAAATGCAAACACCCACCCATCTACCCATTTAAAAAAGGGTGTCGTTGGCGGCTGCCATCCCAAATATATAGGTTCGGTGCCACTAGTCGTGACCACGATTATCGTATAATGGACTAACAGACGCAATACTTGGACAAAATAACATTTATGAACTCCATTTTTTATATGCGTTATTTAAATTACTATTATTATCATTATATCAAAGTGTTTGTGAACAAACAAATATTTAATAGTACAACCATCAACCATGGGTTCTCACATCCCACGACGAGACGTTTCATCTGCGGACAAAATATCGTGGATGGTGTAGTGACTATGTGGTCTGACACACGATGATCATTATACAAAGAATAGTGTGTCTGGTCAGTACGTATTACAATCCAAGAAACGCACAATACTCATAAAGTTCTTATATTTATAGTTCATACTCTTCTTACTAATGCCCTATAAACATTCTCTGGAGTGGAAATGTATTTTAAAGCCGTTATGACATGTAGACATGCTCCACACTCCATTATAAATTATAATACAATAAAAATGTTGAGACCGTAATTCACAAAAATAATAGGTACCAGTAATGAATAACAATATTATGCAACGATTTCAAGTAAGACTTATACTATGTACCTAGTACCTAATTAAAAATTATAAGCATAAGTATCTAATAAACAATTAAATTGTTATTTAAAAACAAAAAAAATTCCCTAACTGTTTTGACGTGCGCATAGAATAATAAAAGGAAGAATCGTGTGGCCGACAAAGTTTTATTTGCATATGTCCATTGTATTTTTCTATCGAGAGATTCCATTTCTAGACCAACACATTAGGTAAACATGATCACTCCAGGACAAAGTTCAAAATCCGCTCGTGTATAGCTGCCAGCTAATGTCTCTTTTCTTAAAAAAAAAAAATGTGTAATCAATAAATAAGAAAAAATAATATAAATTGGTTTTTACGAAGCAATGAGTCACCGACCAAGAGTGGGAGTTCATGATGCATATTGCATTTTTATTTAATACCATAATGGCACACAATTATATCCACTTCGCAGCAGAATGCTCAACGAAAAACAGAACAACAGTGATCTCATCAATAACGAGTAATAACTAATAAGTAATAAGTGATGTAAAATATTGTGGCTATCGTGCAGTTTGTAAAAAATATCATAAATGTAATCATTTTTATTTATTTTTTAATAATTTATTTTTTAACGGCACAATGGAAACAATGGAATCGTTCGCTGCAGATAAGTATAATTTAAGCATAGAAGAATTAAAAGCCGCATTTCACAAAAAATACACTGTAAATAAGTTGCTTGATTATTGTCAACAAAATAATATTAAAGGACGTGGAAATAGAAAAAAAGATAATTTGGTTGAAATCGTGGTAAATTATATATTGGAAAAATTGAAGTCGGATAATTTGATAATTGAACAATCAACGCATAAAGAAAAAGCGATACAAAATGAAACCAATTTTGAATCAATCATTAAAAATCAGAAACGCAGGTATAATAGGTATTCCTACGAATATTTTAGGGTACCTATAGTTTAACATCATATTTATAAAATATAGGTATTAATTATTGCGTGTTGAAACTTTTAGTGATAAAAAACTCAAAACAATTGCTGAACCAGATGATGAAGATTATGGAGCTATAGACGCTGGAGATGGTGTAATTGATGAAATGTTACTCGAAGAGAGAAAAAAGATATTTTTAGAAAAAATGATTTTAACAGACGATGAAATAGAAAAAATTGAAAGAGATACCGTGGGACAACAAATAAACGACGAATGGAAAGAACAGAGAAGACATCGGCTCACGGCATCTAATTTTGGAAAAGTTTGTAAAATGCGACCAACAACGCCACGAGCGAAAACAGTGAAGAATATATTGTATAATAATTTTAGGGGAAATTCTGCCACAAGGTTAATTATTTATGTTTATACTCTAAATGTTTACAATGCTAATTAAATCAAATTATATTATAATATAAAGGTATGGCAATGCAAACGAACCGATAGCTTATGATATATTCCAAAAATCTATCAAGGAAAAGATCGAGCCAGCAGGATTGTTTATTCATAAGGAGAAGCAATATTTGGCCGCAAGTCCCGATGGCCTAATAGGTAAAAACGCTATTTTGGAAATAAAATGTCCTCTTAAAATAAAGGAATATACTCCAGAAGAAGCTGTTGCTAATAAAAAAATTGATTACCTAATATATTCTGAAGATAAGAAATTGGTTTTAAAAAAAACCAATAATTATTATTATCAAGTTCAAGGGCAATTGAATATCACAGAAAGGGACTACTGTTACTTCGTGGTGTGGACTCCTAAAGGTAACAATACGATGTTTTCAAAGTAAATATATAAGTATGACTTGCATGGTCAATTAAAAATGTGTTATTTTTATATTTCTGTTATAGGATTTATAGTAGACAAAATAGCCAGGGATGTTGACTTTTGGAATACTAAAATTGAACCTTTTTTAACAAAATTTTATATGGACTCTTTGCTAACAGAAATAATTGAGAAAAGACATGAACAAGGGCTTCCAATAAGGTCGGGTCTACCTGAAAGTGATCATGGACACAATACTAGAAGTAAAAAAAGCAAATAGGAAATCATGGTGAGAGATTATAAAAATTCTTTCTATCAAAATTGATACCTACCTAGTTGTTCAAAGATAATGTAAAGTTAAAATGATATAAGCTTTATGATTATATTTTTTTTTTACTTTTCCAAACATTTGACAGAAGCATCATATTATTAATATTAATAATTTGGTGTAATTACTCATAAAACCCAATATATGAGTATTATTTAATAATGCATAGGTATTAAAAATAATAATTCAACCCCAAAAAATTGAATAATCAACAATTCAATTAAAAACTCGGAAAATCTAATATTAGACATTAATTAAAAATACTATAATTGGGTGTATTACAACAATACAATGTATGAGATACCACATTTGTAATTTTCTATATTTTCAAAAATTCTAGATTCTATGCTAACAGTTATACTATAGAAAATATAGAAATATATATAAACATTTTTAGTATTAAAGTGTTTTATAAAAATTATAATTATTTAATAATAAACTAAATATTATGTGTATGTATACAAATTTGTTGTCTCGACTGTTTAATATTTATAAATTAAATACTTATAGTATTGTTATGATTCTTATACTGCATATAGAAAGGTAGTTATTGTTAAAAAATTAAAATGTATTAAAATAATAAAAAAAGAAAAAATATGTATACCTTTTGGTTATATAATAAAATATTTATATTGACAATAAACTTATTTTCATTTGCTTGCATTTACTTAAATATGTACCTCTGTAATACTATTTTTTCTCTCACTTCCCACTCCTCTGATAATTTATATTTTTATTTTGGTTATTAGATACATCTTTAAATTATTATTATTCTTTGTAATTGTATTAGACTAGATATATTGTATATAAATATTTATTTTTTCTCTTCAATCCCCTCCATTGATAAATATCGGTATACAATATACATGTTATATAAAATAACTAATTATATTCTCACAACACAAGAAATTGTCTTTCTCAGCAAGCCATTATTTTGTTATCTTATTATATTTTGTATCAATAAGATGTTTATTATTTATCTATTTTGTGTTATAAATAATCATAATGTTATACTATGTAATAAAAATACTATTTGATAATTAGTTAATTGTTTACCTTCGAATAGGAAAGATCAATCTAGCAGCAATAGTGTATGCCATTTTAAAAAAAAATCAGCTAGGACGTTGGTCCTAGCTGCTTTTTTTAACTCAACGATGAGTGTGCTTTTAGCGTAGCCAGTGTTAAAACAATTATTTAATATAGCTTCATACTAGCCCAACATTACAAAAATAGGTACCAAAATATATATAGCTTATTTAAAAATAATGATATTTCATTTATTATGATTTCTACACACAATAATATACAATTTATAGTTTAATTTTTAAAATTACACTTAGAACCCAGGAATATAACACGCACACAAACTGGCCTTTCCTGACTTGTTTTATATTGCAATTATTATTTTCCATACACTATCTGTTTAAACATTTCTTTAAGAAAATACAATAGTCAGTTTTCAGAAAAACATCATGTAAGTTTTATTAATATACATATATATTGTGTAACAAAAAAAAAAAATTATAATAATTTACAAATTCAAATTTGGGTCACAAAGAGCATAAGGTATTCTTTTTTTACGAATAGGTAATACAATTAAAAACTATACCTAAATAAGACAATATCACATAGTATTGTGTTCATTATTATTACTCATTTTTGCTAAAACTGACAATATTAGTTATAAATAAAAATCCCTCAAAAATAATTTTCTATTTAAACATTTAAATTAAGAAATAAATATGCAATACATAGTTATAACAATGCAAATACTGTAGAAAAAATTAATTATCTAAACTATCATTGTATTGAAAGTGAAATATTGTTTTTGGAGTAAATTATTATATTAACATCACAGCCACAAAGGGGTACAAAAAAAGTGGCATATATATTATTTTACTTATTAAGTTAGAGAGACAGAAATGAGAAAATTACATTGTATGTTATAAATCAAAACAAATACATTTATCAAATATTTGGTCGAATTTCACAATAAAGTAACTAACTACAATATCTGACGAATAAAATACATAAATATCAATATGTTTTAAGTTGAAAACTTTCATACATTCTTTGTTTTTTAATTTTTATAATATATTTTTATGACCAGTATCAAGTTAATTTATTGAAATGATATAAATCACATAGAGATTTTACTTATATCCCAGTGGTTGACAAATGACAAGAGAATTTGTAGAATATAAAAAATAAATAATTAAAATAATAAAATTAATTTAGAGAGGAGGGTGATGAGTACTAAAATGAGTATATGCTAATGAAAAATATAAATGCACATACATAATACATTTAGTTGCTCAGAAATAAAATTTACAATTAAAATTGGTGAGATAATATAAAGCTTATTATTAATATATTAATATTATAATGATTAGTAATAAACACATTTTAGATAATACGAGTTAGGTAATTTGCTCAATGATAATACAAATAATACTACAGGAAAAGAAACAAATACAAATAAATCAGTCTTAGGTAAACTTCTCGTCGTTCATTTAATCCAATAGCAAACTCTTGTCAAATCTTATTTATATCGTACAAGTAAATCTTAAATAACATTTAACATACCGAAAATTGCAGATAAAGTAAAAGTTATCATTTGCAAAAGCAATAACTAAACTTCTTCATAATTTTGAAATTTTTTTATAATAAGCAACTTTAATGATCGTTACCTCACAATATTTTCATTCAATTAGATTCTTTTTATATAAAATAATAATATATAATAAAACAAAACAAGTTTATACATAAAAAAAATATTAATATGAAACATGCTTTTAAATTTTTAAATAATTATTCTTAACTAAATACTTTGATAACACATATTATAATAAGTAGATCTCATAATTTACTGAAAATTTAAAACTATTAAAACTGCTTATAATTAAGATGAGGAAAAAAGTAATATTTTTTTTTCTTGTAATCTCTAGGAAAAATTAACAAGACCGCCCTAGCAAAAAAAAAAAAATGAATATATAATGAAAATATTTATATAAATATATTTGTTCAGCAACTATTTATCCAAGAACATAAATTAAAATATATAGATATATAATCAAATAAACATCACAATCTTCATTGATAAAAAAATAATATGGTTTAAAGAACTAAGGTTTAAGTATAACTAAATTTTCAGAAAATATTAGACCCTATCATCGTATTTTTTATACCCTTCAAGAAACTAGGTATATCATACATAAATCTGTTAAAAAAAAATCAGAGAAATTTGTACAAAAATGATCCTAAAAATAAATTTATGTAATAGTAGTAAATGCTACCATAGACTATACGTCCATATGTTTAGAAGGCTGCTGTATTATGAATGGTTCACTCCACATTCTTCTTAAATCACCCTAAACAATTAATTATATGGTAAAATCAATAATTACTATAATTTAAGATGGTTTACCCAGTTTGAAATAGGTATTACCTTCAGATAAGCCATTGTGAGAAGAGGCAACAGTGTAAATGGAACCAAATAGAGTAACGCTGGTTGAGCAGCTTTAAAAACCTCAGAAGACACAGTAGCGGTAACTAGGCCCAAGAAATATCCAATTAGTGAACAGTGGAAGTAACTATAAATAAAAAATTATAATTTTATAATTGTAAGCAAATATTTTGGTTTAATTGTATGATTTGTTTCTTGCCTTATTCTGCTGAGATGTCTTGGAGGTGGAACACCAGTTTCTCCAAAATGTAAGAGCTGAGATTTTTTATACGCATCATATCGCATTACAAAACAGAGTAAGAGACCCGGCATGACCTGTAAAAACAATTTTTATTGGTATGTACCTCAAAGATTAAAATCAAAAGAAAACTATGTCTGAGAGGCAAGAAGATTATCACCCCATCTTACATATTTAATTTATCATTTTGTTAAAAAATATTATTTAGAAAGTCATAAATATGAGTGAGATTAGAATTTGTATGAAAACCCTTTTCATCATCTATAAAATAAGGGCATGGTAGTTGATAAAAATTTGGAAGATAAACTTAAATTTTTTTATTTTATACGTAAAATACTAAGCAGTAATTAAATAAACTATTATAATTAGATTTAAAGATGTAAAATTTGGCAGTCAGATTTATGCACATAAGATAACTCACTATATCACCAAGTCCAAGCATTGAAAATCGCCCATTATGAATACTCGGAAACACTAATTTTCCAGGAAGAGATAATCTTGGAACTTCTTTGGCGACTCCACCAATGTGTAACTTTCTGGCGACCACACCAACAGGATTTTCTGCTGATCGAGTTGCCACCTTTTTCAGTTAATACTTAAATTAATATAACTAATAACAACAAGCATTTTTTGATTGTTGAAATAAGTACTTACTTTGACCATAACATTGGTGTTAAATATATATGATGAAAAAAACACCCAAAACACATCGTAGATCAATAGTCCAGTCAGTAACAAAGTGGACACTTTTAGACTAGGAAGTCGGACAAAGGCAATAAATGCTACACAAAGTCCCATTCCCATAGCTAAAAATAAAATAAAAACCTCTGAGTATCAATTTTGAACATAAATGAAAAATAATTTGACACCTATCAATAATACACAACAGTAATTAATTTTAAGGATTCAGATTTTTACCCTTTATTACATAAATATTAAATAAAAATAAATACTATGGACTAACTGATCTGTTAAATGTGATTTTATAATATTATTGAATTTGTAATATACTTTACTATTGTAAAATTAAAAGTTAATATCAGACCAGTTTATTATAGGTAAAAATAATAAAATTTACTAACCCTCAATAATTTGAAAAAAAAAAAAAAATGATAATCTAAAAATAGATTGATAATAATTAGTTTAGATTGTCGTCTTTTATAGTATGATGAAATACTATACAATTTGAAGTTAAAGAAAATCAAATCTCAATAAATTTTAAAACATTATTAAATACTCACCATCCATTAACAGCCAATGTCCTGTCAGTACCCAGATACAAACAATAAATAATGACATCGAAAAAGACAGAAGTTCTGCAGTAGTAAAACGACCACATATACCAAATGAGATCCTAAAACGAAACAAAATTATTTGTTTTATAGAGCAAATTTAGTGCATCCGAGTAAATTTATGAATATTTACTTGTTTCCGTCCGAGCAAGGATTAATAATATACTGACACATGGGTAATAGCAGAAATGCTAATGCAACCGTAGCAATTACTATAAAAAGAAATGAATTTATTATATGCTTCATAAAGAACAATAAATTATGCAATATAATAAGTTATATACAAACATAATTTGAAATAAATTTTACACAATTAATTTTTTGAATAAAACTTTGCTTTTATTATTATTGAAAAGCATTATATCAAATATACATACAAAATATAAATACTATGACTTTCAATACTATTTTTAAACCATAAATTAGTTTTTAATTAACATATTCTTTTTCTACATTTTATTTTGAAAATCTAAGCAAAGCAAGTAATGTATATTTTTCTATAAACACTTTTACAAAAAGAAAATTTCCAAAAAAGGTAGCATAATTTTTAAATTTCAATGTGTATTTTTTCTATACAATAAGGATAAAAATGTGATTAATAAAACTAATAAAAGGGTATTCTAGGTCAGACGAGTTCCAGAGATGGGTGATTTTGCTTTAACAGCCTTTAAAGTTTGAAACCAATTATCATTGCTTTCTAAAATATAATTCAGAAAGTGAAAGAGGTCGGATAGATCAGTGAATATTAATTTATAAAAATGAATTCCTATTGCTGTGATCATTAAAATAACAAATAAATAAATTTATTATTAATATACAACTGAAACCTATTTCATTTTTAAGTAAATTTTGTAATTGCTTTCTAATATAAATGAAAAGCTTTTTTTAAAAATTTTATTACCTTCAAATTCAAACCCTATTCATTATATTATTTTAAAATACAAAATTAAAATGAAATATCAACTCACTTGCAGTACTTATTGCTAATAACATTTGCATAGAATCAAAAAAGAAAAACATAACTAACAGCGATATTGAAGCCCCTAGCGGTAAACACAATGCTTGCATTGTATCCAAGGTTTGAACTTCTATAAAAAATAAAAAAATTAGTAATTATAAGAATATAACATAAATTGATAAAATAATTTTTTAACAAAATAATACCATCAGTTTTTATGTGCACAGTATTCAGAAAATGATTAACAAGAAATTCAAAATATCGATTATTTTTTTAATGATAATTACACAAGTATCCAATTTAGTTTTATAGCAAAAGGGATATGTCATGTCTTCATGGATGTTTCTATTTTATTCAGTAAACTTAATTAATTGATAGTAAGTTAATAAATAATAGCTAATATTAGTTGACAGAAACTGGGTAAAATTGTGATGAATAATTTATTGTTTGATATTTATACTCAATAGATAATAAAATATCAATAACATAAGTTTTATAATTTAATATCATTGATTTTAGAAATATCAAAAAAGATTTACTTTTAAATTATAATTATGACATAAGATTTAAAAACTTGAAAATAATCTACTGATTAATTTTAAGATACAATAAAATATAAATATATAAATGAAATTATTTAAAAATATGTTAACCTTGTTTTCGCTTACTCATATCTGTTAAGCACAAAGAGCTTCCAGTAGAACTCTTAGATTTTTCTTTTTCTCTTTCTCTAGCTTCTTGTTCCATATTTAAAGATCTAAAATAAACATAAAATAATTAAATATAAAGATTAATATCTAAAAATTAGGAAATAAATATAAATGTATTAAATAATTACAAACCTGAAACTGCCATAAACAATTAACAGAATGGATATCAAAAACGTTGAGACTCGAGATGAATCCATAATTGTATAGGCCCTAAAAATAATCGTTAAGTTATAAGATTAGATGATATTAATTTTTCTGGAAAACAATAATATACTTTACCATTGGTAATCAACTTGAGAAGCCATTTTGTATACTTAAAAAGTGAAGTTGTCTACTGTAACAAAAAACATAGGAAGAATTATTAATCACAGATTATACCAGTCTTAATCATTGATAATATTAATAATGTTTCATTATTTTAGTTTCAATAGTAATTTTTTTTTTTTAATGTATCGGTTTTTTTTTAGATAATGTAATTATGTAATATTTTTAATTTTTATTAAGTAATATACTAATATAATAATTTTTTTTTTACAATTAAGATGGATTGCAATATTGTAATTTAATATTATATTCATAACACCTAATTATAGCAATTTTTTATATAGAAATATTATAATCCCACTGATAATGTAACAAATTGAAGCCCTATTTAAAAAAAAAAAAAAACAAAAAAAGCCATATAATGTATTGGAGGTTTATACATTACAGTATAAAATACTTTATTTTATTATTTTTAATACGAAAGAAAATTACACACAGACAATAACTCATGAATAAGGCGTAGAAAAAATTATTAATTTAGGATTAGACATAATATAATTAAGGTACCTATGTACTATACGGTATGATCACACTTATAGGTACCACTAAATATATCAGCAAGGCGTCTTTGGATGGACATCAGGTTTTCAGTGAGCGATACAGAGTACCAAAATACACAATTTCTTGATGAATTTCAAATTGTTAAGTCTTTCTACAAGTATATGCGCAATACAACTTGAATTTTTTTTTAAAGCAAATACCTGTTTTAATCTCAAATAAGGTTCATCTATATTTTTAAAGAGACTCTTATTTAAAACTTTTTTTTCTGTCTAGAAAATCGGCTAAAATACAACGAGTTTCAATTTAAATTATTGAATTTTCAACTGTAATTTTAATATAAAAGTAATATCTCTTCAATAACCTCGGACTGAAATTAGGTTTCTGAGAGATGGTAAAAATACAAGAATACACATTTTTATACTATTTTAAATTTTTCAACACTTGTGATATATGCATTCTTGCTATACAAAAATTGTTTAAAAAAAAGTCTTATCCAAATATAGAGGAAAAAAAATATAAGTTGTTACATCAAAAGTGTTAAAAATTTTAAAATAGAATAAAAATGTGCAATTTACTTCATATAGAAAACATAATGTCAATTGGAGGTTACTGAATAAAGGTATTCCGTTTTATAATAGAATAACAGATGACAATTTAATAATTTAAACTAAAACTTTAACTCACTGTAGCTCAGCTAATTTTTGAGACAGAAAAAGATTTTTGGTATGCAAGTTGTTTATCTGCATACAGAAAAATACAATTACTTAGAAAAATAAAACCAATAAATAGAATAAATAACTGTACTACATTTATTAATTCATAAACTATAAATGAATACACTATTAATCATATATGTTTGAATATTTAAATTATAAACACTACAATTGTATACAACACTCGTGGAAGTCATTAAGATTACATAATGAGCATTCAAATTAAGATTTCTCAAGTTCTGTCTACTCATAAATATAAACCACAATAAACTAGAAGATTAGTTAGAGATAAATAAATATGATAGAAAATTCCTAAAACCTTCATACGTTGTACATGGAATTTATCAATCTATTATAAGGAACTATAAAATCTGATTTAAAGTATAGTACATTTTACCATATTATATATATACTACATAGTATTGTTTAAATCATTTGCTATTCAAATCAATGATAAAAAAGAAGAAACGTGTAAGACTCTATGATTAGGCTAGGATACAAAAATGGGTAAATGATATTGCTGTAGGTGTATTGACCTTTTAAATTTAAAACCAATGTACCAAAACATGATTCTGAATGAAATAGGCTGGATAAATCAGTTTATATTTCTAAAGATGGCTGATATAGTTGAACAATCAATTTTTTTAACAAGGTAGGTACTAAATACTAGGCAGTGCCAAGTTTATAACTCTGTTGACATTTTTTTTCATAATTCGGAAAACTACTTTAAAAAAAGTAATAATCCTTTTTTCCTACTACAGGATTTTGATTTAAAAATATTCATAGGTTTGCCAATAACAGTTTTTGATAATAAATCAATTAATAAAATTTGTATTTATTGATAAATAATATGATAAGGTTATATGTCAGGAGTAGGTATTTTAGACTGGTGACTAAAGAATATATTTCAACTAGATAAGTAGCAAAATAAATACCATAATATCCATGTATACATGAATATAAATTATCAGGAAATTATAAAATAAGGCACATAAAAAAATTGAAACATTAATATAGTTATAGCATGCCTCAAATCTTTGATGGAATGCTAAAATGGCATGACTGGTGGTATGATTTGTAATTACATGATAATTTTAATAATATATAAAGATGTAGTAATAACTATAAAATATTTTTATTAATATTTTTTTTTTTTTAATAATAAGTAATAACTAGGTAATAACTATTTACTATTATATATATAATAACAAAAATTATTAACTATATTTTTGATTTTATATATTTATTTACTACCAAATTACAAGTGATATTTTGGAGGTGAAATAAAAAATTAAATAATAATAAATATTTGAAATACCCTCACTTGAAAAAAATGGATAGCTTATAAAAGAAAATATTCAATTTCTGTGGTCAATAATATTTTTGGTTTATACTCAACACTAGTCTAGTTTCACACAGGATGACTATGAGAATGTTCTTACCAAAGTCTGGAACACGATGAAATATTTATAAAGACAAATAAATTACAGTTACAGTGCTAACAATTTATAATGCCGAAAAGAGTACAGCTTCAAATAGGATTTGATCTTCTAATCTTGAAAAATGAAAAAGAATTGATTGAATAAATGATAATAATATTTAAATTTGTTTTTGATGATAGTATGAATAAATTTTAATTAGATAATTAGATTTCCAAAACGGAAAATACCATCAAAGATAGTTAAATATCCATCTGTATATATAAAATATGAATACATTTCATAGAAGCATATTAAAAAATTATCTAGATCAAAAACAAAAAATAATTTAACTTGGTACACAAAATTCATTAAGAACTTTTAATTTGTTATCAATATAATGCATCACGTGCATATTTAAAAATCCATTTATCAGAAAAGTAGACTACAAATATATGTTTTACTAAAAATTCAATTTATAGGTACAATTATTATTTTTTACTAATGGCCTCATTTAAATAAAGATCACAACCATTAAGAATTTTATACAAAAGAAAGGAGATTCATTTGAAAGTTAATTATGCAAATAATAAAAATAATTACTCTATTAACATTTTGTACACTTAAAAAAACATTGAAAAACTATTCCCAAAATTGTTAGTGTTTACAAATTCATCCAAATTTGACAGTAAAAATACAAAGATAGAATATATAATATTACCTAGATAGATAAGGTACTTAAGCAGTATTTAGGTATTGTAATTTCTGTACTGAAGATAATATGATATACATTTAATAATTAGGTTAGTTCAAATATTCTCAATGAGGTTATTTCTAAAAAAGAAAATTAACATTAACATGAGTAATAAATATTTTAAATAACTGTAGTCATAAAAAAATATTTTGAAAAGTCACCAAGTACTTTACTCATTGATAACATGAACTTTTCAACTCGTAGGCAAATAAGTATTTCAATCAAAATTACAAAAAACCAATTATTAGGTCAAGTAGACAACACATTCAATCCTAGGAATATAATACCTAGTTATTTTTAAAATTATTTGAATATTAATAAATAACCATAATTGATACTAATATGAAAGAACTAGAGGAATAATACAAATAAATTTGAGACCAATTTGCTCATCAGTTGGGCAAAAAAAGAAATCAACAAAAAATTAATATTCTTCAAAAAAAGTATCAATTAAGGATATTGTGAAAATGTTGCATACAATATCAATAAATTAATATAAATTACATAGTAGAAAAAAGTTTAAACAGTAATACGGTAGGTAGTGCCATTATTTTAGGTGTCACAGCTACTTCTATAAACATTTTGAATACATTATTGGGTATAGTACTATAATATCTAAACAACTGCAAGCTATTTAAGTATTCAGTGTCTGAACTGATCGAGAAGAGGAATAGAACTACGAGAAAGCAGAACAGACAACGCAATAAAGAACTTCAGTTGTAGAATTAATAACACATATATTCGAAAGCTGACCCGAGGTTGTTAAGTGTCTTATTGATGATATATTGAAATATAAAAAGACAATGTGCCAATTTAAAAATGATCAGTGCTGTTAAATGATACGTCCCTGATAGAATTGGAAATGAGACACAAAGAAAAAGGGTACGACCACTCAACTCATTGCTTGATGGTGTTCCCTAACTGATGATGATGGCTTTTACAAGATTTAGGATATACAACCAGCCAAGTGTTGGGAGAGCAAGAGATAGCTAAATGAATCACTTACTATGGTAGGCTTTGCAGCCAATCGGACAGGCTATATCACAATCGCTGCACCGTAGAAGTTAGCTGCTGCAATGGCAACAGTGGCGAGCACTGTCGGCCAGTTGACTTCCATCCCGTTGTGTGAAGTCTAGGATGTTCGTTTTGAAACGTGGAAGAGATGTAGGAAGGGAGCGATGGAAAACTGAGTACCGTGCTTTACGGAAGTGTAGCGAAATCCCGCGGTCGTAGAGCCTCAGGCGCAGGTCGTCGTCATGATGACAACGAAGACCGCAAAAGTGACGAAAACGTCATAGTCAGGATGTACGCAGGGTAAGAGGGAAGGGGGCGTTACGAGTCGGTGATACCGGAGAGAAGAACAATATTATATTATACGTCCGAAACGACTAGACTCGGAAAACAACAACACCGGTCCCGGCGGATCCGTTTTCCCTACGCCGACCTGCGATGGAACATTTTGTAATTTCGGCTCAAGCTCTCCGAGTGACGTACGTCCGTGTGCAGTCCGGACCGCTGACAAGTGACAACGACGCGACGGCCGGACACCGGTGCTCGCGGTGTAGGTATTTTATCCGTGTCGTCTTTTGTGCGTTGTTGTTACTGTTATCGTGCTTCGTGCGTGCGCGTGCGGTCGAATGCAATGCCGAACTATAGGCGGACTGACCGCAAACGGGGACGACGCGGTGTTTTGTTTCGATAACAATAATATTATAATATCCTTGTCGTTATCGCCAATTTTTTTTTTTAGTCGCCGCCGTCGCTGCTGTTGTTGACTGTATGTGTGTGTGTGTGTGTGTGTGTGTTGTTGCAGTCGCACAGCGCCAACAACTATAACTAACCGTCCACAATGAACTCTCTCTTCTGCATGCGAACGCGGAATACGTTCCGAGTACGCGTACGCAAAACGCAACTAGAGTAAGAGCAATATTACTTCGGTAGTACGACGGCCTACGGGGGCACAGGCAGCTACTCGCTTGGCACCACCACGGCAGTGATCGGTTCTCGCGAACGCTGCGGGTGGGCGGATCGTCAGCGGATTCCGCGCGTGCGGGGGAGTAGGGCGCGTTATCATCGGGGCGCTCGGATAGTTGCCGGTAGATGGCGCGTTCTACGGAAATCGCATTGATATCAAAGCACTCTAAAATCGCATAGTTTTTCACTGGTCGCGGTCTTATTTTGATTATTATTATCCCCCAAAACAATACTATATTTTATTGTTTTATATCAAACAGGACATCAGGCAGGAGTGACTCCAGACACTTAGGGTTGGGAATAGGCTACCCAAATTTTCAGAACACTTTATAACAAAAAAAAAAAAACAACAATTTTTACAGTAGGTACCTACAAATTCAAGCATTTGTACTACATTTGTCTATTTTTAGTTCTTGCAAACACATCAATAATATAATCTGTTCGATTTATAAAATCCGTTCCATCATAAATATTTATTAGGTATACATTCGTCCAACATATTCGTGCGGAGCTAGGTTTGATTTTATTTTATTTTATATTTAACAATGAACAATTTTTTTTTACCACACATTCAGTAAGACAGTAAACGTTCAATTTTTGTTAAATGTTTGTATATAGCCCGTGTGGCTGTGTGTAATGTAATCTGCAGTTAAAAATGTAGAAACGGATGTATTATCTTTCGACGTCGACATATTTAAAGAATTCTTCTCCAGAAAATCGTCTTTCGTTGGCTTAGTATTATTAAACACTCATATATATATATATATATATATATTTCAGTAACAGAAGAAATTTTTTCATGAATAAGTTTGATAACTGTTTGTCCACAATGGAACTTAGTGGAAGAGTCGGGCGTTTTCAACGTATTATTTATTATTTGTTTTGTAATAAATACATAATAAATAATAATATAAGAGGTGTATTCTTATTTCATGTTTAGTACTTAACGTATATTCTTATATTTTTATCAGTCCCTCCTCAAAAAAAATAATATTAAATACGCACCTGTAGGTACTGCTGTAGGCTTGCAACTTACTTTTTTTTCAATTCTATACACATAAACGCAACTACGCATGATTTGATATGATCCTAAAACAGTCAATTGTACACTGGATCAAGTGGAACTATTTCTTGTTGCATGAGAAAATTCGTATATACTATAGGAACTTATTATTATGCGTAGGTAATTTATCCATTATAAGATCGTTATATTATGTTTGATAATTATTACTAATTAATTATTTACATAATATAGTACTATTCAACTGTCTCTTTGACACAGCCGTAATCATTACAGAACAGTATTGTTTCTTGATCAAAACATTCACTTATAACTATACCTTCATGTGCGGTAAAATATACGTTATACATATTACATGACCGGCGCCGAATCTTTGCAGTAACTAATTTATATAATAGCACGACTATTGATTTTTGGTGATCTTAGAACTGTCGACCTTTGCACATCGCGTAAAGTCTTGTTATAAATGTTTTATTATGTAATGTTATAATAATTATTAATGCATGACTCAGACGTCCAGTAACCACAGTAAGTACAGTAACTAATTTGAGTATGACTATTGATGTTTGATGATCTTAGGACTGTCGACCTTTGCATATAAAGTAAAGCCTTGTTATATAAATGTTTTATTATAATATAAATTATAATGTTATAATAATTATCAATGCATAACACAGACGTTTAGGTGGCCAATCCAGTGGTGATTATTATTGGAGAATGAAAGTGGGAGGGGACGAAATTGACATACAATATATAAAAACAATGCCTAGAACAATTGAATAGGAGAACCCATATTTAGTCCCCGATATTTTGAACTAATAAAGTACACACTTGTAATATAAATTTCTTATTGCTTATACTCTTACAGTCTTAAGTTTTTATGGGGCCTCGGGTAGTCGGGCTCAACATATCTCGGGGGCCTTAAAATATTTAATCATAATATATATACGTTTTTTAACACATAAATATATAACGTATTATTATTATTCATTTATTTATTTATTAAATATACTTTTCAGTAAAAAGTGCATTTTTGTATTGTTTATTAGAATTTTAGAATAGGCGGTCAAAAAATACATAAATTATTCATGAATAAATGTATTTTAGAGTTAAACAATAAATATAATTCATGAAACAAAAACTAAAATAATTGCCAAAAAAAAAACAGTATTGATATAAATTAATCAATTACTTTTAAATACTTTTTAATGGTTTCTTCTTAGCTTTTTCATTTATAAACTCTTCTATAACATTTTCACAATCTAACTATTGTCAGTTATCTAATATGCTCAAACTCATTAAAAATAAGGAGTTTCTGGCTCATGGTAGATACTTTACAGCTCTTCTTTAATTAATTTTAACTTAGAAAATTAACGTACCTCATACAGTTGGTAAGTTTATCTTTGATAAAAAAAATTTTGAAAGATATTATTGTGTTTGGAAATATTTCTTCAAGTTTATTTGATTATAAGCATATACTAGAAATACTAAATTCAGAAATATAAAGTTCTGATAGATACGTTTTTAAATTTAAGTATTCTAATTATTTTTTATTAATGTCTATCTCTGCATGATAAAATCCCGCAAATGTTTTACAATGGACTTGTACTTCTTTTGTTACTAAATTTTTCAATTAGGAGAAAAATCCAAATAATATTTTTAATAAATATATAATAAATTAATATGATATAAAAATAATTTTAGGTATACAAAGCTGATTTTAATATTTTTACGTCCGAGATTTACACTAAAAACAAAAGTATAAAATTATGATATTTCATAAATAATGACATTTATATAAATTTGGGGTCCACCTATATTCCTTCCCCTCTTATAACCGCTCTTGGATTCGGCTCCATAATAATACTCCATTGCACTACTGCAGCTGGCTACATTATTTTCACATTGGATATAATTAACGGCAGTAAAACAAATAGTTAAAAGTTTAACAGTAGATGTATTATAATATATAAAAATGGTGTATGTGTTATGTATATCAATATGTGAATGTAGTATGTACACATAGACATAATATTATATAAACATAGTGTTGTGTAGTGTGTACCATATAGTCTACTTCACCACCACCCGAATGTATGACATAATCGCGGTTTCCACAGTTCGGTTATTGCACGAATTACTACAAAAATAAAAAATAAACCACCCGTATATACGTATTTTAAATTATAATACACGTAAGTATCGTATATTTATGTCGGGGCGCAGGACGTGTGACAAATCGTAGAACATTTGTAAATTTCGAATCGCGAACCGCGACTTGCCGAAACAAGATTATAATCGTAACGCCAGTGTTCTGACCGCGTTTTCGGTTTCAAATATATTAGGTATTTACCATTTTCTTATATTTTTTAACGAAAAAATCTAAGACGATCGCAGCATAGACTACATAGTATTCGCAAATCCGCATCGTCGAGTTACAACACTATATACATACACTACAATAGTAGTTACGTAGATTCCACTTCGTACCAGACAACTACCTCCGTTATGTACCTATTATTACTATTATTATTATTTGTATGATACGTCGTACTCGCTGAATAGTAGCTCTGGCACAAACATAATACAGGGTAAACGACTATGTACTGATACATAATAATACTATATACCCCTAGACAAAGTGCCGCCGCTCTGTTTTATTTTCTCGTTCTATTTATAGGCATACTTGTCAATCTTTTCGTCGTAAATAACCGCCTCGGCACGGCGGTTGTTTTTTACAACCATCAATCAAACTTTGAATGTTTACGGCTTAACACAATGTTGCATAAATATTATAAGACTAACAGTTGTTTTGCATTTCTTTATTTATATTCCCGTATAGGCTGCAGTAAGTAATCGCTATTCGTTATACGCTCGCGGGAACAATATAAGTGAGAATATACATAAACATTATCATCATATACGTACCTACAAAAGTTTCATAGTATACAGAGGGACTGTAAAATGTGTGAATACGTACTCAATACCGTTATATAACTATATTATTTGTTTGGCGTAGGTAGGTATATAGCAAATGCCAAATTAGCAAACAGGCTGCAAAGGTTTTTTTCAGTATTTTTACGGGGTTTTTTTTTTCAAATTTTTCCATTGCCACTAGCTTTACGGTAATAGGATATTTCAGGATAATTCGATAAATGCAAAAACTTTTGTTCTATCCATTATTTCGAAAAAGAAATATTGTTTCGCATATTTTTAATAAAGCCGCAGTACGGTATAATAATCGAAACATAATGAATATACCTAGAACAAAAGTTATTGCATTTGTCAAATTATGCTGAAACACTCTGTATAGTTTCCTTATTCAGTATAATATTTCATCCTTTTAATCTCCCCTCATACATGAATATTATACATTTATATTTATTATTTACCTTACATATAAGGGCGGTTAACCTCTGGATAACAATACTCGCATTTATATACAATATTGTGCGTACTTATGGAACTCAATTGTGAATCCCTTCACCTGCAGTGTACAATGTAAATTGAGAAAAGACATATAAAAAATTTACTAGATCGAACTCACGTAGACTTCATTTTCCAAATTTGAATCAGTTCTTACTGAGAACTTCTCAGAATGCGTATAGGGTTTATCGTTCGAATAAACTGATGAACGCGAAATTTTTACTAACGTGTAAAATACTGAAAGACCAAATACCGGTTTTCTTTAATTTTAGTATTATAATGGAATTTGTAAAAAAGACGAAAAATTAACATATTTAAAAATTACGATATGTTCATAATTTCTAGTGCACTAAATTAGCCTACGCCAAAATACGCCAATACTACGCAGTGGCGTATTTAGGATTTTTTCATGGAAGGGTTCAGATAATTTTTAAATTATAATTTAATAAATCATATTTAGTGTATATTATATCAAATATAATTGGTATACAGATAGACATCACATTTCCACAATAAATATGTAAATCATATGTACTCGTATATACACGGTGTGATGTCTCGATTCACGTTAAAATTGTTATATCATTGTTTAACATTTCAATGTAATATTTTGTTTAAACGTATATGGATAAATAGGTATACACGAACACCGTAGTATATTGATTACCATATTGTCCTTGATTTTACTGGTAACCATGTATTCCTACATACATTAAAAAGAGTGTGCGGAGTTCGATGAAACACACCCTACAGTTGTGTAAAATATTATATTATTACAGTTCTCGCAAAATCCTTAATACGCATTACTTATCTAACTTGTATGGGCATAAGTCGTAAGTATTTAGTCATTATAATCATATAGCCGGCACTTTGGCAGTATTTTATCTATAAGTTTCACGAATATGTGACTAAAAAATATATAATATATATGTACTTTATATTATATAATATATAATACATAAGTCTAAATTCTCTTTCATTCTTTGTATATATATATATGACTGTAATGTACTTGCATTATATTATTATATATACACAATATGTATAAACCTACGTATAACCTCCAGGTTCAATCCAAAAACGTAAAGGTATGTATTTATTATTAAATATGTAATGGTTTGCGAGGAGTATTATAAAATGTTTAAACTCCTTTTGTTTGCGGCGAAGTATTTATCTAGTGTATATGTTGTATATACATATAATATAATGATGTATATGAACGCGTAAAACACTTTATGGATCTTGTGGTACCATATAATTATTATTATTTTTTTATTCACGTCATTTATACAGGTGATTTTACCGGGTGTGTAGAACGTTTCGTTGTTTTCGAATAATTTTTACTTTCTCGTGCAAATAAGGTATCGTTATTATTGTTTTCTAAATGGAAATTTAATTAAACTGTGGACAGGTGCAATATAGCGGAACCGGACTGCCGAGTACAGTTTTATGTTTAAGTATAATATTCACCAGCTCACGGGAGCAGTTTGACCAGATATTGAAATATTATACAACAAATAACACAGGGTAATTATTGTTACGTTAATTTTCTCGGTAAATTCGTAAATTTTGAGAACATTGTTTTCTTATAATCTTTAAGTGATTATATCAATTTTTTTTTGCACTTTCTTTCAACTTTTTTATTATATATATTATTTTATTCTTAAACAGCTTCAAACTCGTATTCTAAATTGGATATTTTTCAAAAGTTTCTATTCGTAAAAATCGGAAGCGCACATACATATTTGAAACTGTACCGTATGGTATTTTTTTTCGATTGGCTTATTTCGATGTCCTGCAATGTGTAGCGTCTTTATATAAGAATAATAATTTATCTCCATCATAAACTATTTTTCTTATTTTTAGAGTTTCTGTCCTATTTCTTATAAGTTATAACATATATTGTGTTTGTAATGATTTAAAATATGAATTATTCATTTGTAAAATTATTCATTTGACCATTTATGAATTGTAAAATACAAAAAATGGATTTTAGACAATTTGTTTTTTCTTTATCTATTAGGTAGAATATTTAATTATTTTGTAATAATGGTAATATTAAATTAAAATTCCCAGTTGGATGAAAAAATAACTATTTTCTACATACGTCTTCTAGTCTCCTCATCGCATAAAAAATCATAATTCTACGAGTGATGATGACTGCAGACGACTATTTATTAAAATTCTATAGTTGTGAATCATCTTAACATAGGTATGATTAAGACTATCTATATAGTATGATAAATTGTGTTATTTTATTCTTATAAACTATAGGTTTATATAGGTAAGCTTCACCAAGTTATACGAAGTTTTCATATTAATTTATATTATATATTAAATAAAGCCATGAAGGTCCTGTTAGTCTGTGCGCATCGTTAGTTATACTAATACATGTCATAAGTGGATACGGGACGGCCAAACGGGAGCTTATTCAAATATCCTCCCTCCATACAATGTATTTAGTATACTTAGCACATGTTAAAATATCATGGTTCCCTGTTCTATTAAAAATTAAGCATTATTAAAAAAAGTTAATTCCCTCAAAGGCCTGAGATATATAACTCAATCTCAGTCTTTGGTATGCAGTGTGAGTATTTTGGAGGAATATTTGTAGGAATATGTATGTATTAGACGTATAACACTGTATAGTTTTATTAAATATTTCTTACTATACAATATGTAGATTGAAGATAATATATATATATATATATATACTACGATTTCCGTGGCCTGTATCTCGTTATATGGCACGCATTTTGTAGCCTTTACATGCATAACACCCGCTGCGGTTTGTTCGTGTAATACAGCAGTAATATTGCATAGAGATGACCCCGATTTGCATAATTTATAATACATTTAAAGGCTAAACATATTGTCTAAACCGGATACCGCGGCCCGGCCGAGATTGCACATAACGCGCATAAACCTACTCCGTCCCTGCAGTCGGGGTGGTTTTAAAATAGTTTTGAATTTACAAAGTTGCTTGTAGGTAGTCCACTAGGTACAATCAATTGCAAAATTTAATGCCGGCTGAAGGGATGTGAAAATGCACCTTTCTAATCATCGACTGCATCAGGCCCCGGATATTCGGGACTTATTTGCTGCTAAAAAAAACCATTTACAATTATTTGTAAATGTACATTACAAAAATGTAATTATTTTTCAATAAAAAATTGTTTAAAATTTATCGAGACTTGTATTTGTTCGGTGCAGATGTAGCAATTATTGTGCTACGACTATTATTTTCATGACCAATAAAGCTTACTGATTTTCTTATTCATTAGTGAAGAAAGAGTACGAGTAAAATGAATATGAGTGACTTAAAATTTGAATGTATATTTTGGTTTTTGTTTTCAAAGCTTTGACTTTGACGGAACAAAATTAACAGTATAGTCGTCAGATCGTTCATACCCTCACCGTACTTATCTGGTGTATGGGTAGGTTGATTGATAGCATATTACGACAACTCACAATGTCAGATCTAACTCAGTCAAGGTTGAAGATCACGCGTAATCGGATGTTCGGCAGTCTTAAGTCGTCTAAGGCGTAAGTCAGCCAGATTAGGTGTTAGAAACGCCTCGGAGACGAAAAAAAAACTGACAGCCGAAGAGACGGTTATTTATAGACAGCACTTAGTGATAATATATTTTGGTAGTCAATGACAACATGTTGCTCTGTGACAGTTTTTCGTGTTCTTTTATAGGCCACAGAGATGCAATAGTTCTACTGCCGATAAGAGGGCAATTAATGAGACATGGACATAATTAAAAAGGCTATTAAGAAGTAAGACGAGCGTGAACACAGCTTAAAAGTTTAATTATATCTAACCTATTATATCTATTACATTATTTACTTAAATACACATTTCTGATGATAATAGTGTAAAAATATTTTGAGAAAAATAGTTTTGAAAATTCCAGGTTTGATTCGAGAAAGAGACAAAACTACTGAAATATGTTTTCCTTTTGATAATTTCATATAACCACATCTCTGTTTTAATAAAATTCGATTTTATGGGTAAAATTGTTACCCATGAATCCATTTCTTTAAATATAATAATAATATTCATGTATTGAAAAAAGCGCCCCAAGCTTAAGAAAGAAAATCGCAGTATCGCACTGGGCCCCGCAATTGCCTAACCTGCATTGATATAGGTACATATAATATATTATAAAATCTACAATGTAGACTAATATTATTATTCCTAATATGGACTATGATCTATGATACTATAATAGTATAATATAATCGATATACTCCTACACAGAAGACAGATCATCTATTATAGTATTTTAAATTTGGTAATTTATCAAAATATGAGTTGTAATCAATATACTTTGATATTTGAATCACAGATACTTATAAGTTATACCCTATGCATATTAAACTAAACTACAGTTTGTTATAAATATTATATATTATAGATATTTGATAACTGATAATACAAAATAGATTTTTTAACATTTAGCATTGTCTAATACTATTAATAATCTTACTATATCTATTACCTAGTATATAGTACCCGGGTTCTCTGTGGTTGAATAGGTGGTGAATAGTGGAAAAGACGGACTCTTAGTTATAATTGAACAATTATAACGTTCCGAATCACAAAAATATTGTCTTAACGTGTAGATTAAATACAGTGAAATAATAAATATTGTGTCCAATTAAATACAGTGTTTAGAAGGAATAATAGAAAAGTAGCAAGTCATTAGAGACTAGAGTCATCATTTAAATCGCTCGTGGTATATGATTACGTATTAGAGTTTCATTATTTTAGTCTGTTAACGCATACATCCAAGATCCGACCGTATATGAAAAAGGGTAACATATTAATATACTACGTTTATACAATGAAACGATATTCTAAAATTATATTCAAGTATATATAATTATTGATAGATTCGTTTTTTCCATGACGAATAAATAAAAACTTTGTATTTACAAACAAATACATAAAATAATTACATATATTTATTTTCATGCCATTGCCAAATAGTGAATGCTTAATTTAAACCAATATGAGCACAAGATTTTTTCAGGATAAATCAAAAAAATTATTATTTTTCAAGTCATATGATATTCCTAAAAAAAAAAATTAATACCAGGAATCCTATAAGAAATAACTAATAACATAAAACTATTAAAATATATTATGTTCTGTAAAATGTTTGGAAATTATCATTTAACAGAAGGACGCAGACAATTCAAAATAATGCAAAGTATCGAAATCAATAAAAAATATGTACCTTTCTTCCTCTTTCTTTTTGTACCGAAAAACCGATGCATCATAAAATCAACCACCTATATTTATATTATAATTGATTATACTCGTTATGGAAAGTTTTGTTCAAAATGTTTTGGATTGTTATAACATATCGTTGCTTTCAAATTTAAAGGCATCCACCCCATTATTCTAACAACTTACTTCTTATCTGAATTTTTCTCGGCTTGATTTTAGGTTCTGAGCAAAACCGGGAAATGTATTGACTTGACAATGGTGTTTTTTATTTCCATTTCTTTTTTTTGTGATCAGAGTATCGGGTAGTAAACTCGTTCTAAAAGTCTTATATTGTATCTCATTAAATCAGAAATTGGATCCTAAAGGTACTTTAAAAAGTTAGTTTTCGATTTTCTCCGTAGTTTTTCTGACACGAAGAAAAAACTGAAAGGAAACTTTCGGTGTGAAATCAAATTTGTCTCATTATAGTTTATCTTGATGATATGAATTTATGTGTTCCAAGGCTCCAAAATGAAGTACGCAAGGCTTACATTTGAGCTTAAATTTGACTTACACTGAGGCTAATAATCTTATACCTACTAAAAATTCTCTGGACGTTCGGTTTTTTGCTAACTTTTTTAAGTACTTTTTTAATACGGTATAATTATTTTCACTGATAATGCACAAATAAATTCTTTATAAAATATGGCTTTTTTTAATTTCAACAATAACTTAGTTTTATTACTATAAATAAAAGCATTTTTTTTTTTTATTAGGAGATACATTTGAGTTACGAATGTAAAAATTTTATTGAAACCTTAAACTTATAACTGTTATTAAGATAAAATACCCAATACAACATAATATAATACTATATTATTATCAATCTTTTATTTTTTCATTTAGCATATTTATTGATGCCAAGCATTGTTGTTAAGTATTTAGGTGAAACTATTTGAGAAGCAGTAGGTATTTAAAAACTTTTGTTCTTGTTTAAGTATTGTATGAAATGTATTAAATACTACTTTTGAAAAGTATATTATGTTCGAAGTTTTTTTTTCGTAGGATTACGAATTTTATTTAGTTAAGCTTAAGCTTATATAAATAAATAATAATAATATGACCATCCATTGACCATTACCAAAATAGACAAGCACTCTGCTCTGCACCACGACACGAAACATTCAGTAGTGTTAAATTTATCATAAACAGTGGCAGTTGAAATGCGTATAAGCCACTACTATAATTAATGATTTAGCACTGATGATTTTTTCATTTTTTTTTTCATTAATAATATAAAACAAGATAAAAGCATTAAAAAAAGTAACTAAATATATTATTAACACGTAACACCTATACATACTAACGTAGTAACCATAATAATATGAACTTGGTGTAAATTGTTTCGTAAAAACAAAAAGTGATCGGCGTTTTCACCGTTAAGCATTGAAAATGTCTTATATTAAATGCGTATATAATAATAGTAAAACTAATAAAATATTCACCTTTATAATATATTACTGCGCAGCCGTAACTGTTATGCCATAGCGGTCTAAACTATATAATACTTAACGGAACGATATTTGTACATGGGATAGTAATATAATAGTATACGCGTGATGTATACAAAAACAACCAACATAAATACACGTATATAAATACGGTATATACTCGAATTTATCAAAAAATGTAACGTATCCCGGAACCGCCGCATTCCACATAATATTTATTCAGGTTTATATTTATCGGGCGAACGCAAGTGGAGGAATGATATATATATATAGGTACGTACTTAATGTAATACGCATGTATGTGTGTGTGTGTGTAATCGGACCAATAAATTCCCTTTTGAAAAAAAAACTTCTCAACAGGGGCTTTGGACTGCTTGCTGTACATATATAAGCACCTAATGTATACATTTACACAGCAAGGTCGCACTCATGTATAGAAAAATATGCAAACTATCGATAAAATATCGATCTAATCGTATGTTATAATTTTTTTTCAATACACACAACACACACACACGGTCCATTGTCGCTTACATTGCCATACATAAATATTGAGTATACGATCAATATGCATATGTACATGTATCAAGTGCACAATAATATTTAAATCATATACCGTCCCTTTTTAGGGCTTAACGAATCACGTCACACACTACACATGTATGTACATTCAACATTTTACACATTCGATATATAGTATTGCGATTTATGTAATGAAATAGATGTATTTTACATTACTGAAAAATACATAATGTGTTCTCGGAAAACCTTGTTTTCACAATTTCACTTAGAGGTTATATTCCATTTTCATATAGACATACACACTATACACACACACACACACACATATATACAAGTGGTATATAGTTGTTGTAGTAGTATACATAGTATACACGCGTTACGCACATTATAATGTATTATTATGATTCGTGTACCTCAGTCAATGGTGTGTATATGCCTATTATTGTGGTGAAAACTGAAAAGGAACGACCACTCAGTCAAAAGTTTGTGTGTACGCGACAGAGGGGAGACGAGTATATAGTTTTAATATAAAGTTAGGTACTTACTGGATTTGTTGAATGGATTTGTACGTAAAAAACAATATCAGAAGTGAGTAAATATAAATTAAATTAATTATAGAGTCGAAAAGACCGTTAAAATGGTTATAATAAATAAAATACTATTAAGTTATAGTAGTCGAGGACCAGGTAATCGATGTTAACGTACTAGTCATTTCAATTTTATGTATAAATTTAAAATCATTGATAATTGATTATATTGCCATACAGGTAATATAAATGTATTTTTTTTTATTAAAATATGAATAGCTATTATAATATTATATTATATTATATTATATGTAATATTATATAGGTAGGAATACAATGCTTAATATACATGGCATAATAAAATAGTTACCTATACAGATGAGAAATAAAAATAATATTTCTATAAACAGAGACTATCTCGCAGGCTGCAGTAATGTAACCGGTAATGCTCTAAATATATTTGTAATAAAACCGTAAAGTAAAACGAAAGGTTTTTTATTCCAATTTTAAGAAGAAAATTAAAAATAAGTAGAGAAAAATAATAAATCAAATCAAAATATAAAAGTTATTAATCATTGAACACTATAATTTGAGAGGTTCAAACTTTAAAATATAATTATACAATATAATTTATATGTAAATTTTATTATACCAATAATAAAATTTGTTCAATATTCAACTTAATCATTTATTGTTCATCTTAAAATTGTAAATAATTATTAATTGTTTACGAAAAAGTAGTAAGTTTAAATTAAATAACACATTATATTATTATTATTATTTTTCATCATAGATTTCTAAACCTAACTAATGTTTCTATTGTCGAAAACCTATACCTACTTATGTATCAATATTGATTACATACGACTACAGTGACGTCTGGTGGCTGCGTCCACGTAGGCACTAGCAATTTTAACAATACTTCATATAGGTACCTGTATATTCTCAAATCAATACATTGATAATATTTTGTACAACAGAATCATGAGATCAGAGATCTACGCAGACTATTTATCACGCCGCGGCCGATAATACCTATTACGATTTTTGCCTAACATTTTTAACCATTGAATTTAAACAAGTGTCAGGTATACCAAATAAGGTTAGTACCAAAATCATTTATATATATATATATATAATATATGTTATATATGTGTGAAGTGTGAATATTTAACTATTGGTATTGTGGTCCATTTATAAAAATCCTTGGACCTGTCGGCACCTTGGATTTCCAAATTTTCATATAATGTTATGTACTTATAAGTCATAATACACACACATATTTATAGAGTACCTATATACCTATGAATATTAGACACGCATAGATGTATTTATTACTTTGTTACTTGAAATTAAATGTAATATTATATTATGTACCTACATCGCGTGTGCCATGATCTATGGTTTATTATTATGTGTATTATTTGTAATAAAAAAAACAATACAGATTTTTTTTTTTAATTGGGATATTTTTTTAGGGTTGCTGTGGCCATTAGCCCTCGAAGGCTCCATGTGAATATTTTGTAGGTTTTAATTAATTAAGAGTAATTGTAGAGGCCAGGTGGTTAAACATGTAGGTTTATGTGTGTACCTATATGCATGGGCAACACCGATTGAGTCGTGTGGTCACCCATCCGAATATTAGCAGCGCCGGGTGATGATTAACCACAGCACTGAGAATTATTTCTGCCAACCATTCCGCCACACCATGCCACTATATTATGTTTTAATAATCTTTCAGAAACATCCATTGATGATTTATCATCAAGCATCATAGTAAGTGGTATGCAATTATTTGTTTTTAATCGTATTTCCAGAAGGATTTTGGATCAGCGGTAAGGTTGAATTGGAATTTTTGTAAATTAACGTCGAAATATAGTTTTTTTTTTATAGCATTTTATGATAAATGTTTAAAACAATATCTGACCAAAAGAAAAATTGGCCTGCTAACCTGCTTCCCGGCCCGTATTATATTATAATGTTTACTTCATTGTTATTACTGATAAAGTGACGAACAACTAAAAATGTCTAAAATGACTGTTGAATTCTGCCTGAACGTATACTTTCATAAGTAACAGATTCTATATATATATATATAGGGTGGTTGATGAACCGTCTAGTTATTGAACACCCTCCAGTAATTGAACAACGTCAACAAATGCTTTAAAATTAAGAAACCTAGGTATCTTATTTAATAAATAACTGTTGTATTCAATATTAGACATAGTGATCATACTGTATGACCAAGGTTTGATAGTTAACATATGATAACAAACTAGTAATAAATATTGAAAATCACGGTCATCGAAATTTCGTGTGTTAGGACCAAATTTGTTTAAAGAAGTACTATGAATTAATTTTTGTGGGAACTGAATAACTTATAAAATATTCATTATATATGACCATTATTTGTTTTATTATGTTAGATACCTAATTTTGTATCAATTTCTTGCTTAAAAATTAAAAAAAGTGCTTATCTTAACTACTTATGTAGATGTTCAATTACTAGTTAGTATAATTTAACAGAACCTAGTAATTGAACACATGTTCAATTATGGGTATTGCTTAGATATAATTTAATTCAGTGATTGAACAGGTATATTTATATTAAAAAAAATGATAGTACATATTTTTTGAAAGGAAAGTGAATGTAGATGGTACTTGGGCAAGTCAAAAATCCACCTTTTTCAATATTTTTTTAAAAAATCGAAAAAAAACGATAAAAAAATTACGAAAAAAACGGGAAATTTTACGCAAATCTACGTTTTGACAAAATGCATTTTTTTTTAAATGCTCTAACTCAAAAAAAAAAATCGCAACAACTTGAAATTTTCACCAAATCTTAATATTGGTGTTCTCTATACGTGGTTAAGTTTTCAAAGTATTTTGACATATTTTGACTTATTTATAGACAATTTAAATTTTCGATTTTTGTAAATTTTTTTTTTTAAATACCTAAAAATTTAATTGGCTGGCCGAAAACTCTCGAAAATTTAATTCAAGGTTTATAATAAACTTAACTTATCTTCACTAGAAAATATCGGAGAACGTTTAACTCAAATTGTTTTTACAAGCCCATAAAGCTCAAATTTGTATAAAATATGTTTAAATGGCAATGATTTGCAAGGTATTTTATAGTTAAAAATTCATAAATTTTTTTCTGTTTATACTTAAGGTTCAAAATTTTAAATTTTTAACACTAGGATGTCCATAAGCTAATCTTCAAAAATATATAAAAAAATTCTACCGGACTTAAATGAAAAATTTTATGACTGTTTGAAATTTAAATTTTTACGAAATTGCATTATAATTCAATTTAAATATAAAATACTATACTAACTATATTATTATATACACATTTTAGACAAACATATTAACTCCGTTCAGAATCGTTATTCGTATACAATGATATCTATCATTGCATTCAAATTTAACAAATCCATTGTAATAATGACCTATCTTATAAACGAGGTGCACTACACCCCCAACTGTACAGCAGAGCGAAGCCCATCCGTCCTTTTTTTAATTGTCGATAAAAAAAATTGGTTTGTACAAAATACTTGAAAATTTAATTGAAGATTCCACAGAAGATGTCCTTACTGTCATTTGACAATTATTGAAATCCATAGTCACAATTTTTTTTTTATAAACGTTTGAATGTTAATTTAAATATAACATATAATATATTATATAGAACTTACCTATTATATATATTTCTGAGGTTGGGGCACTGAAAGGTATGCATGATAAATTATAGTTAATATTTATGTGGATTAGGAAGCATTAAAATAATTTTCAGAGCTGGTGTTTTGTGTTTTAATATTTTGAACGAAACAATCTATTCCGCGGTATGCCTGAAATGTATACCATCATAAGTTTAATATCTAGTATTTGTATGTTTTTGTTATTAGGGGATGACATTTTAGTCGTTGTCTTAAAAGTTGACATATATATATATATATATATAAAGTACGTTAATTATACTGTATAAAGTATAGTTTATACACGTATTTATATGCCTATGATGGCCATGATGCATATAATTGATAACAATTGACCGTTTGAAATTTTAATTTTTACGAAATTGGACAAAATAGTGATTTATTCTCAAATGATTTTAAATATTTGTGATAATTCAAAAAGTATAAGTCGCAGAAACTTGACATTTTTACCAGCTGTTAAGATTGGTATTTTCTTTTTAATTGGTCGGGATGATGGGGCCCCCCCTAGAGACCCGACGCATTACCTCCCCCTTCCTAGCCCAATCCTCTATTAGGAGCGGAACATGCAAAACAAATTATTACTGTTATTCATCAGGCTAGGATACAAAGTCGCAAAACCAAGAAAAAATATCAAATCAAATGAAAAACGTCCAAACGAGAAAAATTTAAGTCTTCTACATCGCTAAATATATGCGCATGAGCAGATAAAAGAAACTTGAAATGCATACATTAATCATAGGTGATTTCCGATTTGGCCCTAAAAATAGCATCTCTGTATATTGTACATTTATACGTACTGCAGTGTACGTTTAATATATTATAATTTAATCGTACGAATAATACGTTCGCAGTCATATCTGGTATAAGTACCTGGAGTGGCTGGAGCACTAGCATATTAAAAAAAAAAAAAATAATAATAATAATAACAATAATAGTGCTTAACTACCATTATACCCGTTTAAATTATAAATTATGTATAATGTATATATATATATATATATTATACATAGTTGCATATATATTATAAATTATAAGCACATAGGCTTTTGAGCGTATTATTGATTTATGACTTTCGATAAACGGATTGCAGTTGCGCATTCACATCATATTTGTGTACAGCGTACTCATCTCCTTTAGTCCTATATATTATACAATATTCATCATAAACTGAACATGTGTGCGTTTCGCAGTCAATTGTTACACCGAACTCGTTGTAAATACATATTATATATAAATAAATATTTTTTAAAACAACATAAATTATATTATTAATTATTATACGAGTAAGTTTTATATTATATTATTGTATTATATTATGCCTGACGTGTACTGCAATGTATAGTATAGTGGTATATTACAGTACAGTTCGTGTACACGGAAATCGAGGTGTCACGCTGCTGCAGGTGTCAGTAATATATTATCGCATTATCAATATACGGTTAGCTGCATTTCGTTACGACAGAATACAGCACGCGGATAACATGTTATTATTATTCATATTTACATGCAATGTAATGTGTACAAACGACAAATAATGTATGCATATGGATGCATTTAATGTGTACAGCTATACGATGTGCGCGCACCATGTGGGCGAGTTCTGTAGACGAAATTGTCATGTTTTAATGAGATATGTATATGGTATAGCTGTGTATACTGTACACACACACACACAGAGGATAATATATTAATATTTTAAACCATGTAAATGAATAAGTGATTATAATTAAAAAAAGGGTAAAGACTATATATGTACTATATCTGTCGGTAGTTGTACGGTACTTACGAACAGGATGTCAGGACATACAGGCAGGAAATCGGGTGTTGACTCAGTTGACTGTTTGGGGAGCTCGTCTCGCTTCGCTCGCTTCGGAATAGAGTTCTGTGTTTTGCAGTATAGGTACTAAATAATCGTATATAATATATTGTACATCTATGCCAACTATCTGCTCAAGTGTATAATTTACATACACACACACACACGCATATATATATATATATATTATCTCCACGAATTCAAACGCAACGATGGGGTTCCAAACCTCATATTCCGAATAGGATTTCGACGGAAATATAATATATTTACCGAAAATGCGGTCGACGTGTACTTAAACTGTTCGAAAAGCGGTGTTAGTGTGCTTACAGAAATATACAGGACAAAGTGTCCATTGTACGTTTCACCGTTTCTATTTCCAAAAGTGTTTCAAAACTATTACAGGTAATGAAAAAAATACCTTCCTAAAGGACAATCTCAATGCACATTATGTATAGGAAGAAAGATTAATTGAAACAATTAACTTTAAAAAAACATAATAATCTTTTACGACTCGAAGCAGAGCAATGGATCTGGATAGTTCAATCAAAGGAGGGGCGAATAAGGATTATTGTTGTCAAAATCAAGACTGATTATTCTCGCCGCTAAGAATATTAATCCGTACCTATATAAGCTCTGGATATAATAGAAAATCCAAGATCAGGAAGAATGGAGATCACTACATCACGGTATTACACACAGTCTTCTGATCTGCAGGATATGATGTATAGTATAATATTATAGTATGTGTTATCAATGTATCACTATTCAGTAATCACTACTTAAGAATCGCTTTGTATGATGAGTATGGGTATTATAATAATATTTATACCTCCCTCGCTTGGGTAACTGAATCTAAATAAAAAAAAGTGCAACATTTACAGAAAATATTTTAAGTTTAATATTTTTTTAATACTATACTTATAAATCGCCTATAGTGTTTGTGAAAACAAACTAAAACAGTATATATATATACAGAAAGGCGAAAGACTCTGTAAGCACCAAATAGTTGGGGTGGTAACAAATTATATAGCTTTTGCATAAATATATGATGTATTTTTAATTTTTTTAATGTTTTTATAATTTTTCAGTAATATATGTATTTAAAATTAATTATAATCATTAAATCATTAATTTATTACTACTGGAATCATCAACAAAAACGGAAAAATTAAAAGTAGGTACAGCACATTTAAATTTCCGATTTCCAGTCCCCGAAAATAAAGTTAAATATTAACTATACATAAAAACCAAGCTCAGTTTTATAAAACATTTGCCTTGCCTACCTATTTATTTATTTAAAATTAATTCACAATATTATAAATGGTTACCAATTTTCAAATTCAATTTTAATGATTTCGAGTACTGATTTTCGGGTTGAAACCAGGTTTAATTATTATATCCTGGTTCCGGTCTGGGGCATATTTTTGCCATATATATTGTACCTGATTCCGAATTATACAAGGGTACCTGCCCCGCAGGTTTCAAAACACGTATCATAGATAGTATTACTATGTATATTATAACGTATTGTTAACTATTTTAATTTTTTTACTTTTTAGATTCTGAACGGAGTGATGAATGTATAATTTAATAATATTAACTTATTCAAGTTAACTTTTAATGCAAGAGTATTGCACAAAATATTATAAAATTAAATATCTTGAATACTTTGGACTTTTAGAGTCGTTATATATATTAACGACTTAAACAGAGATTTTCTGTGTATTATAAAATAAAATTCTAAAATCAAAAAAAGTTAAGTAGGTACCTAAATATTAAATGTAAATGTTTTAGTTTAGGCTTACGCTGTATAATTAACGTTTGATGTTGATGTCCGCTAGAAAATTTAATTTTTTTAATAAATAATAAAAAAATTTCATCCAACATTTTTCAGGGTAGAATGGAGTTAAGAATTACAATTATTTCTTCAGGAAACGTTGGGTTATTCAAATTGTAACAATATGTAATAATGTTTGTCATCGACACTTGACAGGAATGTGAAAATGTTATATGACAAATCAAAATGTCAGCGCTGAGTGTTCAAAGGTTAAATATATCTATATTATTATAGGTAGATACTTACTACTAGCAGGCAGCCGCCTGTAATATCTATACTCTATAGTCTATATCATACTATATCGTCCACACAAAAATACAAAATGACGGGATAAGTTACATTTTTGTTTTTTGTAGCAACTAATAAGTCATCATATTATATTATATGCCAAAATGTAGGAATGTATAGGATTAACATATATTATATAATTTTTAATATATAGTACCTACTTATATGGCTAAATATTGGGTAATAAACTGAAATAATTGAAAATTAAGCTAAAGGTACATTGGTACCTACCCACATTATTTCGGACCCGATCGCCAGTCTATAATTAATGTAGGTATGAGTATACATATACAGCCATATGAACATAGGACTACTAGTGGTAATCTATGAGACTATGAAGCTTTTTTAATGATCTGAAAAGACAACATCATTGTCTGAAATAATCAATCAGTCTATCCTTCGCAATTTAATGATTTAATAAAGGTATAGCGTATAGATATCAACTTACTTCAACAACTCTCAACCATATCAACATCGTAGGTACGTGAATTAAATTTTAATGATGTTTACTTGATATATATTATATTTAAATTTTTTTATAATTCGTATAAGACATGGTCGTTATTAATATTATTTAAAGGTATAAATAGATAATATTGTGTTCCATTTTTCAAACAGTTGAAAAACATCTGGTCGATTTTATACAGAGATAAATGCTTAAAAAATAGAATTAAAATAACCTATAAGTATAGGTACATGCAATTTAGCGATTGTTGAACAATTTTTTTTTTTGTATAATAATAATAAATTTAATAATTGTAGCTATGAATAGATTCTTTTGAAAATATAATTTAATTTCAAATATATTATGGACCTGCAGACTTTGGCTTTGGCTTTCGGGAATCTATATATTGACTTGTTATCTAAGGATGTTGGTAAATGGTAAGATTGAAAATGCATTGATTGTATTGTAATTGTATCCAAGAACTGTATGTAAAATACACCTATATTTAGTAACATTAGACGTATATTGCTGAAAGACAACTGTAAATGATCGCACTGCGCCACACCATGTCTAGCTATATTAATGTATAGAGTGTCAAAAAAAACCCCGGATTTAAAACTTCTTTGGAAGAAGTTGATGTTTAAACATGAAAAATAATATCGTATATTAATAATATTATCACGTATTGTCCCATCAAGTTCTTAGAGAATACAAATCTTGCGATTTGGCATCGTGTGATTTTTTTCTTACATGGGTACACAAAGTCACGAGTTTACCAGAACAAACCACGAAATTTTGGGATCTCAAAGAAGAAATTCGACGTGTTCTCGACACTTGATGAGACAATAATATATGATCGGATGAATTTCATGGACGAGTTATCGCGTGTATAATGCTAATAGGGGGAAGGGGGTATGCCCGATATTATTTTTCATGTTCCAACCTCTTCTGAAGAAGATTTTATGTTTCTTTTACACAAATAAATTTAATCAATAGCAGTTTTAAATCCGGCGTTCTTTTGGAAATACCTTTTATTTATACTATTGTATTGTACATACTAATTACTATAAATTATTAAAGCCAAAAAATATACTATGTGTATCACTATTGGGAAAAATACTTTGTACATTTTATGCAAGTACATGAAAACCATTATTTGTGTTTGGCTGTTGTATCCAGAAACAATCATACATAATATATGTAAGCTCACGTTATAGTTGTCACGCGGCCCAATATGTACATGCAGCTAATATTCTCACCCCAACAACTATTGTATCCCGGCATTCCGGTTGACTCAACAGAATATTACCGACTGGCAACTGTAGACACTCAAAAGAAATTCCACACCTGTGTACAGAGAGAATATATACATAATATGTAGATATTTAGTCTAATTAGTTAAGTATAGTATTTCATAACTCGTTTGAAAATTTAAATTTCGTAAAAAGTCTCCGGTGGAGCCCGGAGAAAATGTTCTTAACTTTAAGTTCAGTTTTGTCAGATTACTCTAATTTTAAATCCGAGTACACAAAATGAGTTCTAGTAAGTGAACGTAGATTTGCCATGTTTTATAGGTACGTTTGTAAGACAGATGTGAGTGTGTGGCGTCTTCACCGTTGACAAACAGTATTGATATAGGATTAGATCAGGGGTGTCCAAGCTTTTGTGAAGTGGGCCACATCATATAGGTAAAAGTTGTTGTGAGCCACATACTTTTTTTTTAATAATAATACATTCAAATTGAATGATTAAAATATATTCTATAAAACAACAATACATTTTTTTATTATTTTATTATTTGATATTTTACATTTTGTAGTTTTATATTCTTAAAATAAATTTGTTCTCGTAATATTAATATATTATATACAATTAATTTATGGTTTTTAAATTGAAGTTAGGGCGAACGCGTACGTGTTGGGAGCAGTCTCTATTTGCGTTATTTCCGAAAACTTTTCTTGTTACAACCCATCCACTCGTGAATCGCACCGAAACAGCTTTTTTTCGTCGAAATACTCGATTTCATTGTTACGTTTACGTCCGTGTGAATATATCAATTTTTATTTATTTTTTTATATTATTTTTTATTTTTTTGAATTTATTCAACAATCTTTATACGCGCTACCGAACATTTTCGTTCGTAGCGTTTAGTTAAAAACTCTAGTGTCTATTGACAATTTTCGTTTTATTTTCAAATAATTAAATAAATTGGTGTTGTTATCTGACGAATAATTTTGTTCGAAAGCGAAAGTCAACACCGTCCGATAGATAGCGCTGACTAATATAATCCGGACGATTGAAAATGTTCATAAGGCTGCTGCTGCTGCGTAAAAAACCTCCATTTAAATACAATTTACTAGCAATTAGTTTTGACTATTGTTGTAATAATATAATATATTCTACAAACTACGATTTTTGGGTACAAGCAATTAATGAACAAAACGATACGTTTCTATACGACTATACGTAGGAACAGACACTACTATAACCATTGGGTACATATGACAATGTGTATTTAATCAATGCTATTACGTTTTGTGTTTTGCTACCAAATGAAAATAGTCTGTACTACAATAATGTTCACATTATTCACAAATCAAAATAGGAGAAATGGAACAAGTCATATTATAGTTATTTTTTTAAGCGAATAGTCATAATTCATAAATCATCAAACTAAAAGTAAAACGCGATTTTAATAATTCTTAAAAAATGTGTAAAAATATAACCCAAAGGAATAATATAAAAACGGAATTGAATATGATAAAAAATATTTGATTGAATGTGTTTAATTTCTCCTGAAAAATGTATTAATATAAATGTATGATAATTATTAAAGAGTAATAAAAGAAACCTAATTTAATTTATAATACATATTTTATATTTGATTGCTTAATACAGTGCTTCTCAAAATTTTTTGTTATGTGGCTCCCTTAATTAAATGTAAAATGGTTATATTCCCCTTAAATTCATAGTGTAGACACTAGACATTGTTTTCCATCAATATTCTATTTTTCTTATTCCTGGTGGCTGGCAGCCAATTTCAGTATTTCTAGTTCTTTGCGCCTATTTTTCTTATTCCTAGCAGCCAATTCCAGGACTTGTCATTGTCGTCTCCCTGCTCTGTGCTCTATTGCGGGCCTGCCAAAAACCTGAAACCATAATATTATGTTAATATTTGTTATATACTTAGAAATTATTGTTAAAGGTTGACCTAAAAAATAAACATTTTGCTTTTAAATTCGGGTCCTAATGGTATTTTTTTTATTTTGGAAAATATTCGATAGGCAATAATTTATTTAAAAACTTTCATTTGTTGATGCGCAGACTGGCCAACCGATAGATATGTAATAGAGTAATTTCAATCCTGAACAAATACATAGTTGAATAGTTCTGTACCTATATAAAATATAAATTATTTATATATGGCGATTTGATTACCTATGCGTTGTACAAAGTGCAAAACAATATAATATTCTTTATAAAATATATACGTCACTATATTATATTTACTACACTCATAACACGTTGCCGGCTAATTTTTATGAGAATTGAAACCAGAATAAACGGATTTTTATTCTACTGCTTGGGTATGTGTTAATATAAATATAAATTATGTATAACAGATTTCAACCATGACGTGGATAGACGAATAGGTAATAATTAAACGGGAAACATCAGACATAGAATACTCATAGAGGCATAGACATATTTCAATGAGAATACTATCTTCAACCGTTGAAATTCAACGGCTGCAACGGTGACGCCTTAGTAGTTGATTCGAAACACACTATATACCGTGATCCCAAACATAATTTTACAATTGATAATATAAGTATACTATATTTATGCTTTTTACGTGATAAAAACTTAATATTTTAATTTTTTATTTTAGTATTTGTTAATAAAATAAATGTTTGTAGTTTTGTACGTTAAAGTCTATTACAGGAAAACGCAAAATTATTTTTACCCTATAAAAAACGTTGTACAAGAATTTGAGCAATGGACTGGCCAATTTATTATAGTAATACTTGCTAAATATTGTTGTAGCAAATCAAATAAATACATAATAGTAAAATAAAACAAAAAATTTTAAATTGTTACAACTTGTAAAAATAAATATAAAATTAATGAGATATGTATGAAAACACCTAATTAAGCTCGTGATGATAATTATGTTTATTTAATGGAATACGTTCAAGTAAAATATTGAATTAAAAAATTGTTATCTTTTGGAAATTTGAATGATTAGAATCATGTGAAATGATAGTTTCAGTTTGTGTTGGTTTAAAAATATAATGTTTATTACAAAATATACAACACTTATCGCTAAATTATAATTTATAATATTAAAATTGCACTCGCTACGCGGCTAACAAGTTATTATATAATTCATGGGTGGTCAAAACTTTTTTGGTCACGACTTACTAAAAATACACTTCTTGAGGATCGACTTTCATAGAAAAATTTTATTATTATTGAATGTCTATGATTATTAAGAAACATAATTGCATAAAGTGTATATAAACATACAATAATTATTATAAACTAATTACTAATTATTAAAAATAAGAATTTCTAAAATCTAATTATTTTTAACTGCTTTTTACGCACTTCAGTTTTAACAAGGAAATCTATAATACATTTCGAATGCGTAGGAAGTTCTAAATGTAAATGTATTTGACATAGAATATTAGAATATTGCCTTCGTCGGTGATGCCTGCTGGTGCACGATGATCCGAAACGCCATTTTACCAAAGATAATAAAATTAATTATTAAACTGTGTGATTTGAAAAAAATCCTTGATTCTATCAGTATTATTTTTTTGTATTTAAAGAGAAAGCGTTATATTCACTTGTTATAATATACATGTAATATAAAAATTATCTCTGAATGTAATCTCAATTCTCAAATTTTTTTTATAAACTGATAATATTTGGTGTTACTAATAACAGATATAGTGAACCATTTTGACATACAAATACATTTTATTATTTAAAAAGAAGTTTGTTGAAAAATAATATAATTTACCATAATATTATTATTAATAGATTTTTTCGCTCCTATCCTCTTAGATTACATTCATTCATAATTTCCCAATGCTTCAAGCTTATTATTTTATTTTACTAATATGAATAACTAATCAATAATGTTTAAGACTTACAAATAGTGCCTGATGTTCCTGAACATATTACATATACTTACTTCAGAGATGGACTTGATACTACTGTGTATGGGAGATGTATATGTTTAATGGAAACTATAATCCAAATTTAGATGACAAAAATGTGGGAACAATTTGTATAAATTAATAATTGCTATTATATAAACTTAACACATTAAACATCAAATCTTCTGAATTAAACATACTAATATTATTATTATATTAGAATTAAAAATTGTTTGTTAATCTTAATTGTAAATTTTGTATAGATGTCTTTAAAAGTATTCGGATTTTCTACATTTTTTTTTACATTTTTTTATAATCGTTAATAAAAAAATTTGGCAGGTACAAAATACTTGAGAATTTAATAGGTTCTACAGAAGATTTTGTTACTGCCATATTAAAATTATTCAAATCTGTATGCACAATTATTTTTATAAGCGTTTGAAAAACAAATATTGACATAATATTTCAATTTAAATACAACATGATATATTTTGCAACACGTATACCTATTCTAGACCAACATATTATCATCTCCGTTTAGAATCATTATACGAATACAATGGCACCTGCCACCTATCATTGCATTCAAATTTAACAAATCCATTGTAATAACTGATCCTATGAACGAGGTGTACTCCATCTCATACTGTACAGCAGACCAAAGCTCATCAGGTTCTTTTTTTTTTGTGTCCGTCATCACGTTTTGGGGCAGGAAAAACACTTCGATTTCCTTAAACAGCAACTTTACTCAAAAAAAGTGAATGTAAATGGTACTTGGGCTTGTCAAAAATCAAACTTATGTCAATACTTTTCAAAAACATCGAAAAAACCGTAAAAAAAATTACGAAAAAACGGGAAATGTCTATGCAAAACTACGTTTTGATAAAAACATTTTTTTTTTTTTTAATGCTCTAACTCAAAAACGAAAAACCGCAAATATTTGAAATTTTCACCAAATGTCAGTGGCGTAGCCAGAAATTTTGTATGGGGCCTAATGTCTCACAAAAAAATTCAAAAAATATAAGTACAATATTTCTTTTATTTACACTTTTTAAAATGTTTATAATAAATTAAGCAACAAAAAATTTTATACATTGTTAACATTTTTATTTATTTATGATGGCTCCAATCTTTTATCTGCATCCTTCTTGGGGCGTTCTGAGCAAAAATAATAGTAATTATACACTAATACTAATTCTACACTTTACACTTACGACATGACTTTAATCTAAATTAAAAACTACACTATTTTTACCATTTCATTAATATTTTCATTAGGACCAAGCTCAATAGATTTAATGGTAATTGGTGTTGTTGGTGGTATAGTTAGTTCCTCATTTTCAGCTTTATCAATCTTAATCTATATAAGTATAAAAAAAAACGGGTGGGCCTCGCTTTGCTGTACAGTTGGGGGTGAAGTGTATCTCGTTTATAGGATAGGTCATTATTACAATAGATTTGTTAAATTTGAATGCAATGATAGATATCATTGTATACGAATAACGATTCTGAACGGAGTTAATATGTTTGTCTAAAATGTGTATATAATAATATAGTATTTTATATTTAAATTGAATCACTTTCCTTTCAGAAAAGTTGGTATTTAAGAACATCGAAGCATTTTTATTTCCAAAAATCGTGTCCTCAGACACAAAAAAAAAAACACACATCATTGTAAAATCAATAGATTCCATCACTCCGTTCAGAATTTAAAAGAAATAGTTATTCTAATTTCTATAGTAATATCAGATATATGGAATTACTCTGTATTTCTTTTTCAAATTTTTAACATAAAAATTCTTTATAGGGAATTTATAATGAAGAAGAACATATTATTTAAGTTGGTCCACGCAATGTTATATTTGTACTTACTGGTTCATCTGAATAAACCTCTTGGCATTTTTTTTTCATATTAAATATTGAAAATACATTTTTCCGTTTATCACTCATGTTTATATAATTTGAAATGCGTACCCACTATTCGCTACTCACTAGACACTACTCATCAGTTATCACGAAACACAAAAAAAATGAATAAATAAATAAATATAGTAAGAGTAACAGCAAAGATCAATAAGCTATGGTTATTCGTAAATTAATAGTTAATAGTTAAGTGGTGGGCATATCCGGATTATCCAGATTATTCAATTCAATTTTGCTGTTCCATGTCTCATTTTAGATTCTGAACGGAGTGATGGAATCTATTGATTTTACAATGATATGTTTTTTGTTTTTTTTTTTGTGTCTGACGACAACTTTTTTTGCAGTAAAAATGCTTATACAGCAACTTTTCTGAAAGGAAAGTGAATGTAGATGGTACTTGGGCGAGTCAAAAATTCAATTTTTTCAATACTTTTTTAAAAAATCAAAAAAAAAACGATAAAAAAATTACGAAAAAACAGGAAATTTTACGCAAAATCACGTTTTTACAAACTACATTTTTTTAAAATGCTCTAACTCAAAAACGAAAAACCGCAACAACATGAAATTTTCACCAAATATTTATATTGGTATTCTCTATACATGGTTAAGTTTTCAAAGTATTTTGACATATTTTGACTTATTTATAGACAATTTAAATTTTCGATTTTTGTAAATTTTTTTTTTTAAACACCTATAAAATTTAATTGGCTGGCCAAAAACTCTCGAAAATTTAATAAAAGGTTTATAATAAGCTTAACTTATCTTCACTAGAAAATAACTGTGATTGGTAATAGCCAATTTAAATTTTTGATTTTTCTAAGCTTTTTTTTCGAAATATTGATAAAAAAAATTTGGCTGGTTAAAAATTCTTGCAACTTTAATACAAGTTTTATTTTAAGTTATATAAGTGTAATTGTTTAATTTTAACACTAAAATTGGGGCCACCAATAACCATATTAGAATATAATCAACATTTTTATTCATAGATGTACAGAAAGGAAAAAATAACAAAAAGAAAAGACTCTGGAGGAGGAACTATCACCATTAGTACGCCACTAATACCACCCGCACCTAACCATTAAGGCTAGGTTCACATGGACGCACGTACACGCGCGTAAGTCAGCCGCGCGTGTTTAGATATACGAGTTTCTCAATTTGTCATACATCGTTCACTTGGCGCACGTATACTCGCGTCGATCGCAATAACGACGCAAGAATCTATTACCGCGCCAACACGCGCATGACACCCTGAATTAAAATTCCATGTATCAGTATCGGACCGTTCAGTTGACCTTGACACGCGCGTGTCGATGCGAACGATCGAATTTTGATCACAGTGTTTTTTAAAATATGGAAATCAAAATTGATACATTAAATAACGAAATAGAAAAAATGCCTGCTATATGGGACATGACAAATTGACAACGCATGAGTACTCATACCGAAACATAAAGCGAAGAAGTTGGTGCTTATCTTAAGACTATAAAAAAGCCTTATTTTTAAAACAGGATGAACCCAATATTTTCTTTCCCTCTTTTGTCTGTGTATTCTCATCCTTCGTTGGACGGCCCACAAGCACATAGCATCTATCACATCCATTCTCGATGATAGTCTGAACTGTACTATAAATCGTTGGTTTAAAAATTATAGTTTTTGACTAGAACATTCCCGTAAAATGCGCGTGACACGCAGCCATCTGAACGATGAACGCTCGTTTAGTGGCGTGCATGTGAACCTAGCCTAATTAGATATTATGCGAACGGACCAGAGAATGTGCAAGTACCTACAGTTTGTTTTTCAACTCTTTCGGGATTTTTTCAGAGAAAATCCCGGAAAATATTTAACTATTTATCTAAGCATTTACCTACAACTCACATGGGCATAAGTATACCAAAATAATATAAAAAACGCCCTAGTGTAAGCTCTCTCCTAGGTGGCATGGTTGCTATGGTGTTAGCAGTGTTGTGCATAGATAACCAAAATATTACCTAGACAAGATAACAGATAATGCATTAAAATTCCATCTAGATAAAAGTATAATTTTAAAAAGTTTCATCATTCAGAACTTGCATTTATAAAATGGTTATTTTTCTATGAATGAATAATAAATTATTAATTATGTTTTAATTAGTTTAAAATAATTTTAATTAATTTAGCTAATTTAGACAAAAAACAGTACATAAACCTATTTTATTTTTTTTTTATTAATCAGTTGACTGATCAAATTAATTTATTTTAATTTAAACAATGTACAATAAAAAATGTACCTAGTTTTATAATTTTTAATGCATATCTGTATGTATGTATATTATATTTATGAAACTCAAGTTTGATATATCATTATTTTAAAATAGTATTCCATATAAATCGGTATATTTTATTTAATCATACGTATTTAATAACAACTTATAAATGATTACTGTTACCTTGTTACTATTCTCATTTCTCAATACTCACTAACACGATTTAAGATCTATATTTACTAATACTATGTAACCGTAGCCACCAGCCAATGGTTACTGGTTGGCTTTATTATTATTTCTTTAATCCAAATTAATACATTATTATTTATAGAACATTCTAGCCAGAGATTGATGAGTGTCCATGTGTTCACACAATTATTGTCTATATTATTATACTAGTATAAAATGAGCTATTAGGTATACGTAAGTTGAATTCCGGTATTGGGCAGTAGGTTTCGCAGTAGTCTACTATATAGGAAAAGAGTTGATCGTTATAAAATTGAATGGTATCTGTTTAATTGTTTTCTGTGTAAATAATTATACAATACCTTTTCTTCGTTTATAGAATATGTATATTTAAAATTTAAAACATACATACAGTAATACTATATTATATTATTTTATAATTATTTATTATTCCTCGTTTCACTTCCCACAAAAAAAATTATCTTTTTCAAATTAATCTAGATAATTTATTTTAGATAACCATTTTATTTAAAAATATAGTTTAAATTATTATTATTTAGATAAGATAAAAGTTTTTATCTGGATAATGCACAACACTGGGTGTCTGACTGTAGTTGCTACCGTTGTCTAGAGCTCTAGGGAGAATTATCATTAATGAACTAAACTAATATGCTAGCCATCTACACATTCCGGTGCTTTTGTATAAGGCACAATACATCTTTATTATTTTAACTTTGTTGTCGTTATTTGCCTTTACTGTACCACATTACAGAATGTTAACACTACTACTATTTATAACATACCAACAACGTTTATCCTACATTTTAGCATTTAATATAAGTTACCCTATCCTTTACCCATGATGTAGAGAAAATACTGTCTAATGTTTATTGATCCTTTAGAGCTTTATAAATTAATCAACACGTAAATGTTATGGTTTTTAAAAAAAGGTTTAGCATTGATGATATACAAAAACTTGTATCCATTAAACATACAGTAATACAAATTTTAGAATTTTGCTTACAAATATTTTGAAAATACACGTAACTTCAAAGACTTGTAGGAAGGTATATATGTGTAGTGGTGTATTAAGAATATTTAGAAGTGGTTAGAAATTTTTTTTTGAATAATAAAATATACCATATGTAGGTACTTTAATTAATATTCCAAGTTTAAATAGTAATTAACATGGACAATAGAAAGTTTTCTTGAATTAAATAATATACCTAGTGATAGAACAATCAAGTTAGTAAAATCACTAAATATACCAAAAACAATATAAAAAAATTGTAAATAGCACTTGAGAACGTCTGATTTCTCATAAAACTATTCAATACTTATATCCAAATTCAGAGTAATTATTTATTCTTGATATGCTATGTACATTTGCTGGTTCATTGGCAATTAAGTTCAGTCAAAAATGCTAAAGTTTGTTTTTAATAAATTTATGTATTACATTAAGGATAATCTTCCCACAATAATGTTATACAATTAGTTTAGTATAGCACTCATTAAATTCAAATTATACCAATCTCTTGCGATATGTCGAGTAAATCATCGACAGTAATTGTCATGATTATTAAATAGTATTTAATAAGAATAACACTTTTTTGTTTATTTCAAAATGTTATGCAAACATTAAAATGATCAGATTACTTATATTTACTAGAGCAGAAATATTTTTCAAATCGCGATAAGTGTATGGTCCAATGGTTGTATTTTATAATTAGTTTAAAAAGCCTTTTCGCAAGATTAATTATCTTTTCTTTCACGATTTCTAGGTTAACTTGAAAACCTGAAAAACCTTTTTTTCCCCTAATAAGATAAAAAATGGGATTTCCTAAAAACAAACAATAAAAATAACATAAATGTGAAAGATGTAAAAATTTAATGCAATGACGCATATTATAATAGTTTAATGTTATTAATTATATTAATATTATTGTTTAAAGAGACAAATAAATAATAATATACATCTTAAAATTGTACGTAAAAAAAGTTACCGACATGACTACTAAACATTACGTTGGGCAAGTTGGAGTAGTACAGAGGTTCCCTATTACACACACACTCACTCATTCATTAAAATAGTTGTAATGTTGATGAAGTGTTGAATATATATACATAAGTGTGTATATATTATATATCTATAAATATGTAATTTGGTTACCGGCAAAGGAAACGCTCCGGAAACACTGTCAAATAGTTTCTTCAAATATTTATTATTTTTAATAATCACGTATACTGAGAAGTAGAAAAAAAATCTACACAATAAATAAGACTAAGTAATTGATAGGTGGCTAAGAACTACGTAAGTTTTTTTTTTTAAAGTATTAACTGTAAACATTTTGGTCCGTATTTGATGTGATATACACACAATAAAAAATACACACAAGTATTGTCAGTACATGTAGTAGTTAAATGAATACAGCATAAAAAAAAAACATATCACAAAAAAAAAAAACTCAAAATGCTCATTATACAACATAGAATTATGCGATGAGAAATATTCACAGCTCTACGAATATTAAGTTGAAAGTTATTCGCACATTCTATCAGCATAATACGGTTTTTGTTACAGTTACAATATCTATATAAAAACAAACATTTAGGGAAAACTTGACAAGAAAGCATTACGATTTTTTTTTTCTTCAAAATTTCGATTTAGTAATTATAATAAACCCTATAATAATTCTATACTAAACACATAACCTAAGGATCTAAGAAAACGGAATGACGAAAACATTCAAAATGTTGCACTTGTTTTCTTTTTGTTACAGACATGAAAAATCATTAATATAATTAATTATTGCTAATATCATTTTCAAGGAGTAAACTTGTTTTGTTAATTAGTAGTTTTGTGTTGAGGCAGGGGTTGAATTTTAAGACAAACTTTTTAATGATCCCAAATTTTTCATGCGTATTAAGTTGAATACTTGTTATAAAAGTAAAAACTAATTGACATAAAAGTACACATACATGTATATATAAATATATAACCTGAGATAGTAAATATATATATACACATATACATATAACTTTTTTAATTTAGTATGTTAAGGTGAATTAGGCAAAATGGAAAAATAAAAGTACATAAAAATATAAAAGAAAAACTGCGTACTAAAAATTTTTTTACAGTACACTTTGATTCCATTTCTCTTTCAATAATTAGCATACATATCATACGTAAATGTGTTTTTTTTTAACATTGGAAATGAAAGTGCAACAAAAAATAAAAAGTAATAAAATATAATTGGTCATGCTAGGTTTCATTTAAACTAATATTAAAGCAAATAAATGTGATAAATGACTAACATAAACAGTGATTTAATTACAGGAACTGACTTAAGCACACCTAAGCACTTAAACTATAAATTCTGAATCCTAAATGAGATTTTTTGAGTGATGGTTTTTATAAACATATATTCTTTTAATATAAAATAGAAAGAAAAAATTACACTCTTAAGTATGGAACACTTAGTTATAAGAGACAAGCAACGTTTTGTTAACCATTTATCTTTCTACATATATATATTTATATATATATATATACGAAAAAAAAAAAAACAAAAATTAAAAAAATAATAATAAAAAGCCTTATAATTTAAATACAAAAATAAAACTTTTAACACATAATACTGAACAGAAAGACACAAAATTTGTTGTATTAAATTACTATTTTCAGGAATTTATACGATAAAACCAATTAGCTGTCGCATTTTCCCCTGCCAGTGAGATAAAAGTAAAATCAAAGTGTACGAAAAAAAAATTTGACAGTCTTGGAGTGAGTCGCGTTTACTTTACTTATAGGGCTGTAACTATTGAATGCATATTTTTTATGTTTTCATATTTGATATTATTTGTACACAGACACTGTTTTTCGATGACAATTTTAGTTATTTTATTATAGCGCAGTCGCAGAAGGCATTTATGAGACATCTTGATCTTCAACATCCTGAAGCTGTTCTTTGGGTTCAGCTTCTGTACCTAAGATAAATAATTTTAAATTAGTTAAATGGTACTGAAAACTAAAATTTAATAAACCCATACCATCTCCCTGCATATCGGAAGTCCACAAGGTCAGGTTGTCCCTTAACAACTGCATAATTAGTGTGGAATCTTTGTAGCTTTCCTCAGACAATGTGTCCAATTCAGCAATTGCTTCATCAAAAGCTTTTTTAGCTAGATGACAAGCTCTATCAGGGGTGTTGAGAATCTCATAGTAGAATACGGAAAAATTCAGCGCCAAACCCAACCTTTAAGGAACATTTAATATTATTAATATGAACAAATTTAAATATAAAATTATAATTAAATATAGGTATACCTTATTGGGTGAGTAGGAGGTAAATCTTGATTAGCAATATCACTGGCAGCTTTGTAGGCAACTAGAGAATGTTCAGCAGCTTCTTTTCTGTCATCTCCAGTAGCAAATTCAGCCAGGTATCTGTGGTAGTCACCTTTCCTATTAAGTGAATTGGAAATTAGAAACAATTAAGTATACGTAAAAAAAATACATTTCAATAATATAATAAAACTTACATCTTATAATAAAAAACTTTAGATTCGCCTGAAGCAGCACAAGCTATTAAATGTTTATCAAGTACGTTTAGAATGTCTGAACAAATATCCCGTAATTCTTTCTCAACCTATAAAATAATGAACATTTTTAATATCATCTGTTTAATAAAAATTTCTTGATAGATAATTCAATTGTACCTGAGATCTATATTGACGAATCATCTCTAACTTTTCTTCAGCGCCTTTGTTCTCTTCTTTCTGTTCAATACTCGATATTATGCGCCAGCTGGCACGCCGAGCTCCAATCACATTTTTATAAGCTACAGATAACAGGTTTCGTTCTTCTACAGATAATTCAACATCTAACGATGCTACTTTTTTCATGGATTCTACCATTTCTGAAAGAATGATATATTCATATAAACCATATTCAATTTCAAGAAGGAATATTCACAAAATTAATTTAGAATTTGATAAAAACAATTAGTAATTTATCTACTAAATTGTTTTCAAATTTAATACTTTCCAACTTATAATATATTTCAGTACAAACACTGAAATTAGTTTCCAAATTTCTATTCCTTGGATAGCAGAAAACACATTAAATTATTTATAGAAATATAAGGATCCAACCAAATATAATAGGAATATACATATCAGGTAAAAATAATATTATTAAAAATTAGGTAAACCTGCGTTATTATTAATCCGGTTTTAACTTTTAATACAATATGCCAAGTCTTATGGACTTGAAGTTATTAATATGACAATACGGAAATACCAAAATTGATTGAAATTGTGTTTTTAATATAAAATAATCATTATACCTACTTAATATAATATATAAATTTATGCCATTCCAGTAAATCGTTTAAAAATATATTGATATAAGGTATTTATAGGAATGGTTAATTCTTATTTCTTACAGCTAATTAAGGGTATGAATTAAATACTTGTTATTTACAAAGATTTTACCTAAATAAATATTTCATCTAACATAAATTTTTTTTAAAATTACTATTTTCGTCAATTTATATTCATCAGTTTTCTATAAATTAAAACTAATTACTAATATTCTTATAGAAAGTTATCCAGTCACCTTATAAAATGTACAAGTTTCAGCCCCCTATATATAACTATCTTTTCATACTGGTAGTTGAATAATTGGTAATATTATGGCTTTGTTATAATTATTACGATTAGTGATTTATAGTTAAATTTTATCAGCAGGACAATGTCTGAGCGGAAAGTTTAACTTGCAGATCAATAGACCATTGGGACGAACATGAGGTGTACACGCTTGGTATAGTACGTACGTTGACACGAAGGGGAGACCGTCTCCATGGAAACACCAATGTTATAGACGGGTACGCACCGCCACACCCCTTTTACCCACACTAAATTAAAAAACATTGGCTTAGTGACAAAAATTATTCTTTAAGATAACAATATTTAATTTCTAACAATTTTACCAATAAACAAACCTAGTAGTAACTATAAACTAAACTCGAATAAACAAGTTATTATTCTTCATCTTATTAAATACTATCCAATGTATGTTAAATCATTTAAAATAATAAATATCGCCAAAAATGTATTGATTTTTTAATGATAAAATAAATTAGTTGAGTTTACATAAATTAAATAATAAATACCTATGTATAAGTTCATAAATGATTGAAATAATTTAACGAATAAAAATTTAAAAACATTAATTAGAAAATGAGTTATTTTGACTATACACATAATTACAAAGATTATTAAGGAGTTTTAAATTTTATTAACAGTTGTATTTATAAGGTTTCTGTTTATTTCAAACCTATACTATTATAAGAGAGATAAATTAGAATGTGTAGAAAATATATTTCAACAAAAATAAATAGGTAGATATCATTGTTTTTATATAAAGATATCTTAATCGAGAACATAAATAATTTGTCAAAAATATGACCAAATAATTGGATTCACTTAAACATAAGAAATACAATAAAATTGTCAAATGTGTTATTTTCGGGTCATTGTTTTCTTCATGTCAATATTGTCTTATACCTAGATACACAGAGGTATACAGCTAGAATATTAGTTGGGTACAATTTTATTAATAAAAAATAATTTAATTACGTACCTACCACAACAAATTAATAAGGTATAACATTCCTTTCTTTTTTTTAAGTGATAAAATTAATCATTAAAAATCCCCCAGGAGCATTTAGTTTAAGAATGACCTTTATCCAAACCCACTTAATTGACCAACCTATAGTTAAGTAATATTAAGTCGACGAAAAATAAATAAAAAAGTAGGTACATTCATTTTTAGAATACAAAAAGTTTAGAATTTACCTATGGAACAAGAAAAAAAAATGTAGGTACATTGTAGAAAACAGGGTAAATAAATACTCTTTTCAGCATAACTACTTACAACTATTATGGAAAAAAAATTAAAAAATGTTATTTTTAGAATGAATATTAACTTTTAAATGCATATTTAATTTTCATATAGTAAAATTTTAAAGTATTAATATATGTAAAGCAATTGAAGTAAAACAGGCTTATAATCAATATTTAAGGCTATAAGTTTTAAAAATATTTAAAATCCTTACAAAGAAATTTTTTTTTATAATTATTAATTAGGTATACAAACCTGAAGGTTAACTCATTTATTATTAAATTTTATTAAAACTCTGGCCCTGAAACAGCTTCTACTTTATCCAAAATCTAACCATTGTACATTTACACTAAAGCGAAAAAAAACTACCTTTTATCTCTATTCATTTCAATAATGTACCTCTTTCAACCATCTAACTGCTGCCTACTAACTGACTACCCAACTTCCTTGAATAACTACCATCACTTACTGTATTTACTCACATTAATTTAAAAAATTTAACCGAAACCAATCTTGGCTTATGGTATTCAATTGGAAGGAGCAGATAAATCTTCCAACTTAAAAAAATAACCTGTATTCCTGAATGAATTCCTTCCTTTAACCTGAATGTGTCCATGAAATAACCAGATCTGTACTATGTATCCAAGAACACTCTTCATACAGATCTCTCCATACCAACAGTTCAAAACTTTACCAAAATCTTCAACAGCACCTACAATCACTGCAAATCCGTGATTTCCAAATAATCCATCAACACTACTCCAGATTACCTCAGAAGGTGTCTAAAACTAACTAGATGTCTTGATCTTTTAACCTAAAATTCTCATATTTTTCTTTCCATATTATTTAATAACTTTGTCTTTTCTTATCTTATTAAAATTCAAATCTAAAAAACTTAGAATGTCTCAATATTTGAGTGTACATACATATAGGTTCTGTATTTAATAATCAAATTGAAACAAATTTTATGTTACACTAGTGGTTATTCACTTACATGGGTAAAAATTTATCCCGGCATAATAAATCTATTAAATTAATTTTTTCAAAAGTACTTTGTATTATATACTTAATATTCATTGAATTAAATAAGTAAATATTATTATTTTTATAATAATAATATTAACATAATTCATTTTCATAAATGTCAAAAATAATCCATTATAGTATAAACTATTGAAGTTTGGTACCAACTCTTAACATCAAAAGTATGTTAGGTAATTCTAATAAAAATCTATCGGCTCATAACAGATATAATCAATTTTTTTAAAGTCATTAATAATTTATTACATTTAACCAAAACTATTTAATATAAATAAAACACTAATAGGTAAGTAATTAGAACCAAATGACGTGGTATAAACTAATGTAATAGTCAACAAAAATGTTAAAAACTAACAATAGAATACACTGTATGAATAGGTTTACAAAATATTCCGAAGAATTTAAAAACAAAAATAATGGTATGCCATACACAAATTACTTTAAGGGGTGACAGAAATTCTAGGTTAAAAAAATAAAAATAAGGAATGCTAATTTAATTTGATTACAAAACTACATGGGTAATAATTGTTAGATAAGATATTTACAATAAGAATTAAAATTGCAATATGATACTATTATAATAAATATAAGGTTTTTAGCTCAGATTTTAATATATTATAAATATATGAATACAAATTAACAGGTGTGTACTAAACCAAAATAATTAAATTCATTACATTTCTTAAATGCCATAAAAACAAAGTACCTAACACACTTGATTGGTTTAACTGTTAGATCTAACTATAGAGTTTGATACATAAATATAATATTAATAATAAAAACCAAACTTGCATTGTTAAATAAAAATTAAATCAATGCTTTTATCTAAAAGATGAATTACAGTTTATATTACTTTGGATGACAATTTAAATCAGACAATCAGAAAAAATATAGCATACATTTAAATATCCAAGTATTAATTAACAATTGTACTTGATCTAATTTTTAGGAAATTATAAATTTAATTTTGTAGCTTGATTTCATCCAAAATACTATTAAGTACCAAGGTACTTAAAATAACTGTTAAAATATTTTACTTGTAATTGTAAAGCTATTATATATAAAGCTCTCTATTATATATACATAAAGCTCTCTGATATATATAAATATATATTTAAAAACAATGTTATTTTTTTAAACATTTGGTTTTACTACCTACACTAAGATTAGAAAAAAAGGCTTCAAAAATATATTTTTTATTATATATAAGTTTAATTTAATCATATTACAGATATTCAAAAGATAAAATTAAGTTTTTTTTTTAAATAAAAAAAAAATGAATCACACTTAATACTTAGATACAAGTAAATGTGTTAATGTCATTAAATTAAGAATATCAATACTGAGCTCAACAATACAAACCAATAGCCATAAACTTAAAGGGAAATCAGTAGAATTTTTTTTTTATGAAAAGTAGTGCTTATAAATATACTGATCACATTCTTTGAACATATTATATCAACACACAATTAAGCTAAGATTTAGAACCATAAATCTTATCATTACCAATGTATAAATAATGAAAATGATTTAATGCCATGGATTTTCTTCCCCTATACTTAAAATTGAAAATACGTATTCATTAGGACAAAGGGTTACATTTATAAATAGTCAAAGTATAAAATGGGATGAAATTTGGTGAGAACTGAAATACATGACTGAACAATTTCCAAGGGTTGTCAAAACTGTATAGCTTAATTTTTGAGTAGTTTCTTTATTCTTGGCCAAATACTAGAATCTACTCGTGTTTAATGTTTACGGAATCAGCATCCGTGGACCAAAAAGCGCCAACGATGTCATCTTAAACGACAAACAATTTAATCCACGACACATAACGCAAGGGCGAGGGAAAAAGTGGAAGTAATTGGAAAGATTCGACAGTGTCAATTGGAACGAAAATAGCATAAAATTAAACAGGTAAATGATGAATTCCTAGTGGGAGGAAAATTACGACGGACGCCGTTATTTGTTTAGTGAAAAGTATTGTACTGCTATTGTGACGACGCAATAGAATTTCATCGTACCTACGGACACAACTGAATTTCGTACTCCTAACGGTATTTAGGTATTGCAACAAATCACCGCCGCTAGTATCGTGTAATAATATTATAATAGCCCACACACGCACGCACACATATACATATACACACGTAGGTGTGCGATGCGGCTAACCTAGAAAAAGAAATATAGCGCGACCGATTATACGTATTGATTATTTGAGCGCAAGGCGGAGGCGTCATCGGGTGGTGGAAACGTCTTCGTCGCAAAGGTCTGAAGCCTTTGGTCAAATGAAAATTGGAAATCAAAGGACGTAGGAAAAAACCGAAAGTGATGACGGTAAAACGAGTTCGTCGATAGGGGAGGGGGGTGGTAACTGAAAGGACGGAAATAAACGAAAAATGTTCTTTTACTCGAGTATTTGAACAGCACGCGAGGGTTTTTAAACAAAAGAGCACGTAAGTACACACATTGACACATTTAGCTGGGCGCGTTAACTCAACTCACCATCGTATCTCTCCGCTTGTTCGGCAAGTTTCGCCTTGTATACGTTTTCTTCCCTCTCGGACATGATGGATTATTAACGGACTTTACGTGGAACGACGACGACTAAGGTTTCTTCGATTACACTCGTACGACGCGACTATATTACACACGATAAAAATATATTCTACACAGAAATATATTAATTTCGACGACGCGTGCAACTCAACTGCGGGCTGCGGCGCTCGTGTAACATTCGTTCGCACGGTGTACAGCGGTGTCGGGTTGCGGTGGATGAGGTTTGTGAGCGGACGTTACGTCGTTTCCCGTCGCCGACACACGAATGGTCCGTGTCTGGAAATATGGCCGCACCCGTCAGGCCGCCAACGTGACGCTCATGGAAAAATAACTCAATAATCGATCGTAAACGTATAACGATTTTTTGTTTCTCTTTTCGACGTAGTGGCCCGCCGTACACACGCACGCGCGCCCCGCACGAATTCATAATTTATATTTCACAATGTATAATATCGTGGCTATTATCTATTAATTTATTTTTATCATCGTTATTGCCGCGGATTACTTAAATTGTCGTCACTTTTCCCTTTTTCCTTCGTCTCCTTATTTTTTCCCGGAATTATATTCCATTACAATGTATCGTTTGTTGTACGTTTTTCGTACGTACGTATGTTGCCGTAAAGCTTGGATAAGGTTTCAAACCCGGCCACCTGCCACCCCCCCCCCCGGCCGCTTGCCACGATTGCACGGAACGCGGTTAGCAGGGTTTTTTTTTATCCTCAGTTTTCGATAGGCGTTTTCCGCCCGAAATCGGGAAAACGGAGAATTTCGAATAATATAAAAAACCACTACCTACCTTATACCTACCCGACTATCCTTCGACCGTAGAATAGTCATCGGCGTACAGTTTTTGCGAATTACCAAAAGTAAATATAATGTTATAATATAGCCGCCCCGATTATTATGACGCGCGTGTTCCGTGTTCATAAAGTGATCCGTATTATCGAACACCGTGGTTCGTGACGTCAATATTATACTCTGTACTCCGCGCATACGTTGTGTATGTGTGTGTGTGTCACACAGCGTCCTTTCCCTTTTAATCGATGTCCGAGGCGCGCGCTAATACGAATTGAAAGCGAAATAAAATAAACCTTAAATTATTTAAGTGTTAAGGTTTTTTACATGAAAGAAACACTTTTAACGCTATTGGTTCAGGGGCAAATGGACATTTCGGGAAACTTCCCGATGAGTCGTCCGGGGAACTTTTTTATTATTGTTTATACATCTTCACCTTCATTTTTGTGTAAAATCGCATTAAAATAAAATAATTACCTATTACGATTTTTAGTTATTTGCAACTTTTTTTTTCCAGCCGAAAAATATCACCAACCCCCGGACTGTTGTTGAAAGAGTTGAAAAGGAAGAGAGAAAACGATTTGACCAAGTTGTTGAAAGAATAGCATCACTGCAATTACTTAGACATGCACGTTTTAGGGCCGAACTCAGCAATTCAGTACGTATAGCCGTATAGGTTAATCCGGGCTTGCCTCCGCGAGCTTATAGGAACGACCGCGACCAAAGAACTGTCTTATTGCATCGGCTTAATCTGCATGCAGAGCTTGTTGTGCATTTATATTATTTCCAACGGATTACTCTACGCTGGATGGTTGGAAATGTTGAAATGGATTAATAAGCCATCTCCTCAGCTTTTCTGGACCTCAAGATTTTGTGCAACGCGCACATATACCCGCAGTGTAGTTAAATATAGTTATTGTATAATGTATGTATATACAGTGCAAGTATACAGAAAAGCGATCGATATTTTCAAAATGAAAGTAAACAATTAAATAGGGTTATTGTCTGTATATTTTTTAGCTATAAAGCTTTCTGTATATTTTTCTAAGTTCATTTTATTATCTGTGTTATAGACTATAGATAGACATAGAATACTTCCAATAATTGAATTCTTACCTTTTTTCAATGCGGCAATGTCTATACTATAACAGCATACTTTTTACTAATGACTATAACTGCGCAATCGTTGACTTACTCATGTATACTTTATGTACACTCCAGTCACCGCAATTATCATAGTCTATATATACAGGATTTGGATGTGTGTTGATAAGGTTATAGTTTAAAAAGTGAGGACGACTGACGAAGTGCAAAATGTACAGTACAACTCTATGGGGTTTCTACCAAAACTATATATAAACCTTGAACTTATTACCTACCTATCTGACTCTTTTATTTTATATGTTTTATTTATATTTTTCTATAATACCTGGTTGCCTGAGACTTTTGCATGAAATAATTGGTCGGGTCTTGCTATACAATGTCTATAATCTTAATAAAGAATTGTAGTATTGTATCAACGTCAAACAGTGCAAAGCTATAGGCTATATTAATTTATGATTGCTATTTCAAAATGAACAAATATATTATAAATTGATGATCACAATTTTTCAAAATTTTACGAAATAAATCAAAATTGAAAATCGCGATAATTTGCAAGTTATTTTATAGTTGAAAAGCCATAAAGTTTTTGATATTTATACTTATGGTTAAAAACTCTAACACAACTTTATTAATTAATTTTTCTTCAAAAAAACTATAAAAAAAAAACTCTTAACGTAATTTTAGGAAAAAAATTTATGAAAAATTCGTAAATATTAACAAAATTCGTTAAATTCATTTAATTATTTATTTTAATTATTCAAAATCGAATACTAGATTGTCCGTAAGTTCGACTTCAACATAAAATAATTATAAGAAAACTCGAGGGTATTTCCGTGAAAAAAAATTCACGGTTGTCTAAAGTTTTTATTTTCACAAAAATCAAAAGTTCACACGTATAAAATAACGATTTTAGATTCTTGTTGTTATTAGTAGTTAGTCCGTGTCTTAGAAACTTGAAACTTTTTTAATATGCTGATATTAGTATTTTCTTTATATACTTTAATTTTCAAAATATTTTGATTGTATCAAAGTTTACTTGTATCAAAATAAAATGTATTACACAGTGATGTATTCGTAATTTTTTTTCAGGGTATACGCTCAGCACATAGACGTATATTGAGGGGAGAGAGGTGGGGAGCCTAATCCTCTTTCTCTCAAAAAAAAAAATTGCTTACCAAACCTAAAATTAACTTATGGTGGGTCGTGGGGTATACCACCGCGTCTTTATATTTAAATTGATTATCTACCCCCCCCCCCTAAAAAAAAGGTATTTAGACATATTTACGGCATGCAATAGGATAAGATGGAGTTAGAACTTACTTTTCATCACATAATTACGTTCTGTTTGCCATGAATGTGGTAAAAAAAATTGATCTTATACATTTTTTCTAACGATTATAACTATAAGACAATTCAATAAAAATATTTTTTATCAAGAATATCTGAATATAATATAATATATTACATAAATATCATCTTAAATATAAAAATGTGAACTGACTATAGAATCTGCCTATGATATCTGCACAACGAAAAACGAGCCACCGACATCGCCTAGTAATTAATAATTTATTTTACTTATGTCTTTGATTAATTTTGAGGTATACGTGGGTATACGCGCGTATACCTGCGTATCTCTAGTAATTTTAAAGGGTATACGCTAAATCAGTAAACTGGTGGTAGGGTATACGCTGTATAGGTACTCACGTATACCCTCCAATACACCACTGGTATTACAATTAAAATATAATATAATGTACATAGACTGACAAAATATCTTCAATCAGAATTGTTTTTCATATACAAATGATACCTATCATTACACCTTACACTCAATAATTTAACACATCCATTATAATGACCTACTCTATGACCGAAGTTTACTCCACCCCTACTATACAGCAGAGCGAGTTCCCGGTTTTTTTTTTTTTATTATAGTGTAAGTATTTATATTTAGGTATACTAATCGATTAATTCCGGTGAACTGTAAAATATTGTGGGCGTAACTTGTTGATTCTGACGATACTTACGTATTATTAATATATACATATAGTAGGTAGTAACTAGTAATGTGTAAGTCGCACTAAGCCATAATTATTCCCTTACATAAATTATGAAATTGAAAAAAAATGTCTCGAATTGTAAAATTACGTAATATGAATCGCGGACATTAATATGACGCATTTCCGCGGCAAATTACAATGCGGTTTTTATGATATAAATGCGTATTGCAAATTGCGATAAATATTTATCACGTACAAAACATTTTTTTCTTTCACAATATTTTTCATAGATACATATAGGAGTAGATAAGTAGGTACCTAACTTACCGGTAAACACTTCTATTCAAACTCGTTAATAATATAATTACACGTTTGTCGGTGTATTAAATATTAATGTATATTTATTACTGTAGGAAAGTGCAACTTGACGTCATGTGGCGTTCGTGGCAATATAAATCGGGCACAAAGGATAAGTATTATAATTTATAAGTATATATAATACGGCTTACAATGAAAATGTAAATTAATTAATTTGGATTATTTCAATGACTATTTGCGGTACCACATTTTAGTTTTCAGCTAATATAGATACGCAGTTGCTATAATACGTCTGTCCTATCCAGCAGTAATATGAATTTTTAATTATATTATATAATGATAAATAATTATGGTTATGCATGTATAATATCACGAATTGACAACCTATATCCTATAGGCTATAAGTTGAATGGTATTCCGATTGAAATATCCCGATAAGTTCATCCTTATACAGCTGACGTAGTAACGTATAGAAATTATGTGAAATAAATTACTAAAAAAAGAGCTTTAATACACAGGATATTATAACTACGTTTCGGAACTGATATTAAATCAGCATTTATTAATTAATGGGGTTTTGGTTATTTTTTTTCATAATTTATTTTAATTAAATGCTTTAAAATATTTGATATTTCATATTTAAATCGCCGATTAACTAAATGCGCAAAGACGATGTTTCTTTGTAACGAAACAAAAATAATGAAACAAGCAATTCCGTGCATATTATGTATTCACTATTCAGATAATATTGGGATATATATATATTATAATGACTGGTGATGTTCGTTTCAAATTCCAATAATCAAAATTTAAATATTTGCTCTTATAATATAACAATAAATTCTCGGAAACGAGAAACGTAACACTTCGCGGGATTATGAATTATTGATATTTTTGTTTACGCAACGAGTTCAAACCAACTGCGATACCTATCAAAATCATCATGTTGATACATAATATAAAGGAGTAATGAAGAGGGGATTTGGATAAATTGGAAGACTCGAGTCATACCGTAGGCCAACAGTATTTTTTAAAGTCCTTTTAACTATGTACATGTGTAATGTTCTTAAGCAAACCATTTTTTCAATAACATAAACAACGATAGTTAAACAAATCCTTAAAAATGTTTGTATATGCCTAACAATAAAAAATTATAAACAGCAATTGTATTATTAAAATTTGTTAAAAAGAAATATCAACAGTCAACACCAATAATTATTTTAATTTTCTGTTAGTTTGAGGCGTTTTAAGAGTAAAATTAAAAAGTAAACAAGTAAGTTTTTTATACCTAATTGTCGGAACTAATAAAATTGTATAATAAAGTTAAAACAATAAAAATAAATTAATAAAAAGGGAATTTTTTGTGTTTGACATTGAGCGGGGTTGAAGTTTGAGATGGCTATACTATGTATTAATATATAGGTAAAGGTTTTATGAATTTTCAAAACTCTATTCGCGTGTTTCGCTTTAATTAACTTACTTACCACCCGAAAATAACTAGGATCGTATCATATTCCCTTCAACAGTCCTACGCTACCCAATTTCAAGTCATAATTTAGAGCTATTTAGAAACTTAAGACTTTATATTAGTGTCACTAAATCCATATTCATATTTTTATACGAATTTATGCTTCGTTTTTATGTCACTTTGCCAACATAGTTTGAAGTATTGCTAAATGCTTACCATAGTATTTTTGTTCGTATTAACTAAAGACTTAATAACTATATGCTCCAACATAACAAATAACATTACTTACCATTTTTATTGATTTTAAAATGTATTTTTTTGCTTCAAAGCTACTTTGGTCGTTAGACAATAATGTTATAACGATTCTCCACCGAGGTTACTTCTTGATGTTAAAAAATGCATCGTAAAATTATGACGTATTTGATACAATACCATTGTTTTTGATTTTTTTGACTTATGAGCTGATGAAAATTTGGCATCCCAAACATTTGATAAAAACTCGGGCTTTTGTCCGTGGTACAATATATCGGTGCGTACATAGTGTTATTGGTCTGTTCGCAGATGGTGACGTCATTACAATTGGCCTTCGCGGAATATATATGCACATAATTACGTACCCACATTAAAGTACACATATACTAGTGTATACAGAGCATGTCAAATATTTATTTGGACTTACGTTGCACGTGGAAATAATGAATCCCGAATACTTACTTCACAGTCTACTGTTTGTACTGTTCATCAATTTAACCGTTAAATTTTAACGACTCTATCGCCATGCCGTGACGATATAATTCCTGTTTTAACGTGGCATTATTATCGCACCTCATCGTTTCGGTATGCGCGTGAATAGCGCAAACAGCAGCAAAAATGTGTAAACCGATTGATGGTCAGTACAAATATACTACACAACGTGTACCGATATCGTGTACAGACGTACAGTCCACATGTACAGGGTGATTCGCGTTTAACGCAAGACACTCGCCCACGTATTATAATATTGTTTTTATTGCATAACAATGTACAATGTCTCGCGCTAAATTAATCACTCCGTATCGCGTGTACAGTATGCGCCGCGAAGTGCGACCGCGTGTGCGTATACTTACATTCATTGTACAATATGCGCACATATATATGGTATTATTAAATTATTTTATTTTATTATGTAGTACGTGCGTTGTATTTAACGAACATCCGACGACTAACGAGCGTCAAGTAATGCATTTGCAATTATTGTTTCTAGCAGTGCAATGTAAGTAGGTACACAGGTACACGGCGTCGCGAGAATAAAACTTTTATTATACGTACATAATATAATTATCATTTGTAGACGCAAACAGAGAGTGGCAGTGAACGCAGAGGCAAATCATCCTCTCACCTAAAACTAGGGTACATAATATTATAAGAGACATTTATACCTTTATTCGGAGATAAATGTATGAATTTAATGAAAACATTTGTTTGCCCTCTCACAATTTGAATTGCTATTCGTGTACAGACGTAGGTGCTGCAGAGTTCCTGTAATGTTCAACATTTTAATTTTTAATCATTTAAAAAATTCGCAAGTTAAAAATATAACAAGTGGCTCCATGGCGGATGTAGTCTTTTTTTTTTAATTTTCACTCGTTCGAATTTTCACAATCGTGATTTATATAGTAGTTCTCAGTGTTCGCTTACACGTCGACGGTACACGGAAAAACATATTCTTTCCGTATTGTACGTACATATATTCATTTACGAACATCATACAATATATTATGTATAGAAAGCCAAGATGATGGTACCTCAAGTGGGTACTTCCTACTTGAATGGGTGGTGTGTTAAAGATGTCTCACCGCATTATTAAACTTGGAAAACGATTTTCATCAAATTATCATGCGAACGATTTTAAACGGAACATATATAATATGTTTTATCGTTTTTTCGACTTTCCATACATGTGTAAAATGATGAGAACTCGACTGATATTCTCGAAAATGAATATCCTCTTGTAATGTTCACCAAATACTCGCATGCTCTAAGAAAACTTACGGAATATATACATATATACATATTTGCAGCAGCAGCATTATACCTGTTTATATACTCGTAAATTTAAATGGTGCGCCCATTCCGAGGGAAAAGGACTTTGTACATGGATTTTTATAATAAAAACACGTATGAAAACAAGAAGTGCAAAAAATATGATGCGCCGATGCTTTCCATTACCGCACAAACATGGTCCAACAACACACAAAAAGCATTACCCTATATAGTACTATTTACGAAAACATAGATTCAGCACACGCAAATAGAATGATATACCACTGCAAATGTATATGAAATTATTTATTTAATTAAAAATAAGTTATATAGTAGTTATTGTAATAAATGTGAAATAAATATAAATTTAAAAAAAAATTGATATAATGAATCACGAGTTAAAATAAATAATTACATAATTCATAAATAAAATGGGCGATGAGACTCATAACGTTGTTGGGCGAGATACCGGGATGGGTAAATGATATTGCGATTTGCGGCATTGATCTTTTAAACATGAAACCTGCAATGTATCGAAAAATATTGAATCTGAATGCAGAATAACAAAAGTCGGGTAGACGTAGAATGTAGATTAGTCTATATTTATAAAGTTGATTGACACATGGTATTAGAACCAATTTTCTTAATATTATGTCAATTTATATCAGTAAAATGTATGATGTTATAGGCTATAGAGTATTTTAAAAAATGTGTGCGTTATTTTCCCTTGTGTTTTTACTTTTTTCGTGAATTTGTGCAACGCTATAATTTGCATGCGTGAAGACGCGTATTTTATGTTCTATTACATTATTGTGGAGCTAAAATCACAATGTTGAAAATCATAATTTACGCGTGAGTTTAATTTCAGAAGAACATAATATGTGTATATAGCTTTTGTTTATGGTTTTAATACGATTAACTACTTGTAAAGCTTCTGTACTAGAAAATCACTATGATGACCTAATGTATCCGTCCTTTTTTTTAGTAAAAAAAAACGTGAATTGGACTTGCATTTGGAACTGTGTATATATATTGTTATATTTTATATTTTCCTTGTATTTCAAAACCGAGTAGACATAGGATTGTAGACTGCATAATATGTATAAAGTATTAAATAATTTATTAAATTGATATTTTAATATTATAATGATGGTGAATGGTGATATTGATACGGATACCTATAAATTATAGGCTATAATCAATATTATTATACGCCAACGTCGTCACCACAAAGGACATCTTTTCTGTTCCCGTGTTTATAGTTAATATCTATACGACATGCATACAAATACAATATATGTATACTTATATTATGTATTATATACATACATATGTATATATGTTAAAGACGAAGAGCTTAAACCGCAAAACAGTCTAAAACCAATCGAGAATATTATACACATCGCGAACACTGATAAAATATTATAACAGGAGTTGAAAAACAATGATGGGGATAGAAATAAAATACTTGTATATTGATTTTCAAGTGTTTTCACATTTAACACGCCCTTCGACGAAAAAAATATCGAAAACCTGATATTTTTGTTAACCGGCTGTAGATGATATTTTAAGTGGACGGGAGTAGCCGTTGATATATTTTGCGGTTGCGGTACATGATATAGGTACCTGTATAGCCGCATATAGGACTAAGTTCTCTTGCAAATGTAACTTGAAACCAGTGCATGACCAGGGATCACCAGCCGGTCATAAAATATATACAAAACAATCATTTCGTGCTGTCAGGATCGTCCAGGACGTGCAAAAAAAAAAAAATAATAATAATAATAAAAACAAATAATGATAAATTATATAAATTATAGTTATATGGTGTTGAACATAACATGTTTTAAAAAACAAAACCGTGACAAGAAAACCAAGAGCTTTTATCTTCTCTATGTTTGGTCCCCTTCGAATCTAAAATCTATAAATAACAATACGCGTTATTCACGCATACAGTACAATAAATATTATGTAGTACAATATTGTTATTTGTTACGATTTGGCATTTAAAATTTGTGATTTATTCTGTGTACACAATATATAATAGTCGTGTGTACGCATTCCCTGGAATAGTAGTACATAATTGTATTTGATTCGAATATATTTTTAACACTTGGATCGAAAAGCGCGTTCCAAGTGTCACCGATAGTACGGCAAATGTTTGTAATATTTTTACGTGTACGATATTACATGCGGTGGGTCTGGAGCACGGTTGTACTCAAACAAAATGATTTGTTTTTTTATACTTATATAACTGTGCAGCGTTCCGAAAATTCATTTACCTACCGGTCTCGCGGACTGATGTACCGAGGTGTATTTAGGTAGGACCTATATAGGTCCCGTTTTCCAAAATTCCAAATTTTTAAAGATTTTGAGGGACACATTTTTATTTCGTAAGTTTTGTTCTACAGATTAGAGATCACACCATCACTGCAGATTATTAATCAATAAGAACTTTCCAGAAAATGTATAACCCCTTTATACTTCTCATTTTATATTTTAAAACTACGAAATATTTTCATAATACCGGTTGTTTCACCATAGCGCGGCGGCATGGACGCATCAAGTGACAGTAGATAGTAATTATAGAAGGGCTCGGAAGTTATAGGACCTAATATAATGCGATCACGGGGCGGTAAAATAATATGTGTTGCCCATATCCTGAAATTCCTAAATATACGCTACTACAGTGATGACGAGGACCCGTTTCATCGGTATTATAATATGTAGTGCTGAGTGCACGCGTATTCGAACTTCAAACACATTGTTATGTACAATAACACGAGCACAAGCCACTCGATTTGAACCACGCGTCTCTCGAGAATCGAGATTATTATCGATTTTCTAGCGGAAACACAAACATGTTTGTTTTTTATGCACAATATACATTAGTCATTATGTCACTCGAAAGTGCGCATATACGTACGAGTGTAACGAAAAACTAAATTAGTCTGAATAGGTATGTGATTATGTATATGAAACTGATTTGGAATGTTCGCAAACCCTGTCATCGATACAATATGAGTATATAACACGACTTCCGTGGTGATTGCGGTATTTCTATACGAAAATCATAATTATTACTATTTAAAATTTACAACTGGTATACAAATGTCCCTTTGTATATTTTCTAAACGTTATTGTTGTATTTAATCTGCAGTAGGTACACAGTGGCACATAACAATAGCATAACGAATTAAATATACGTGATGCTTAAACGCCAGAAGGGTGAATTGTGAAAGGACCCAAAATACGAAAAACTGTACTTCAACATTATTTTTACTGGTGAAAAAGACTGTTTTCTTGAAGTTTGATGGAGAAGCTTGCAAGACTTCCTATACGCTATTGTTTGAAAGATATAATGTAGGTGTTATCATTAGTATAAGTGGCGTATTATGCGTACCTATTATGCGAGTTATAATATTTTTCATCAATGAATCTGGTTTTCCATTTCTTGTCACACCTGCAGTAACTAAATAAAGTGATATTTTCAATTTTTCACTAAAATAGAATTTTTTTTTATAGTTTATACAGTAGAACGAATAATTATTGTTTTTTTATCACCCGGAATATTCAATCCAAAACCAAGTTAAATCGAATGACAAACTGTACCAACTTTTCGATGCACTATACACTTCCAAAGAATAAAAAATAAAAGCACGGTTTTTAACAATCATATACTTTATATATATTTTAAAATTTTAAATATACTTAAAATACTAGACGACTGTATACGAATATTTCAATTAATTGTTTCTTTCTACGGATAAAAAAAAATATTGATTTTTGACGATATGAATGGGTTTAAAATTATTCGAAATTTAAATAAATTTCCTCATTTCAGAGTTGATTGATCCTACTCATAAATATGGCTACGGCGATATAATTGTATTTTTATTAAATCTCACACATCTCGTTTTCGCGTGTGGGTGGTTGAAAAAAAATTAAGAGTTCATGTATACAGTTATTGTATTTTGTGTTGTGTAAAAAATTACATATAAGTATTATTATCATAATAATGAAAATTGATTTTCTTTTTTGACTTTTCACGTTTAATGTGATAGCTGCTATAATGAGAAAAACTTAAGAGTGACATGTGGGTTTTAGATGTAAAAGTCCCACCTTCTTCGCTTTTATTGTAAGTTAAAATTACTTGTTTACTCGACTTTGGTACGAACTTTGTGTCTTTTCGATAATTCTAGGCCAAACTAGTGAACTCTAAAACACCGAAACACATAAAAGCCAAGTCCCAAGTTAGTAATACAATTACGAAATATGACGATATGTTGATGACTTTAATATTTTTATCAATTATTTTACATACAATATTTGTATTTTTCATACAAAGTGTAAGTTATGTTTGTTACAACATTTTATGTTTATACATTTTAAACTATAAGAAATGCTATTTAAATATAAATATAATAATAATATTTAATTGTCAGAAAAATTACAATTATTATTCAATGATTATATGTATAACATATGGCCCATCTTACCGCTGAGAATAACCTCTAATCGGTGATGATGGGTACTATTAAAAGATAAGTATAATTTTATAAATTTTATAATATTTTGATATTTTCGAAAAAAAAACTACGCCGTATTTTTATATTTAAAATAATTCTGGTTGTCTTTAACAGTCTAAGATAATGTAGGTATTTGTATTTTTACCATAAACTTCTTATATATGCCCCATATAATTTTTTAGTCGGTTTTTATTTTTTTACCCTTGTCATGAAATGTTTTGGTTTAATTTCTTCCAGGTGTTTTAGATCGTCTAACACGTTTATTATAGTGGCTATAATGTTAGATTATGTGTCTCACAAACATATACTCAAAGCTTGCAAATTAATAACTTTATTGAAGTTAAAATATTATTCAGAGTAAATAGTAATAAAATTTAAAATAACTAACCATGAATAATATATAAACTGATCTTTCATGTCATATGTCTACTATGCAGTACTGCGAATTATATTTGTTCATGATAATTTTCATTGAGTATCAGCAAATCGACAATCTACGTAAATGGTTAAGTACGTGATCTTGGTAAATATCACTATATCAGGGTAGATATCACGTGGGTTTTCTGGACTTTTTAGTTACTACGTAGTATGTAGGTAGGTATGATGCCTATATTATGCTAAATCTACTAAAAGTCTATTATTTACAATGAAACCACTGATGGTATTGTTTCATACTTGGTATTTTCTGCATTAATAAAATAGAATAAATGAAATGATTAGGAAGTATTATTGTAAGTGTGACATATATTTTGTTCGTATTATATTTTAGCAATTTTTGTCTCAATATTCTCACCGTCACCGGATTCCATTTATGATAATTGATCTCCACGCGGGAAAGACAAGCCGCTGCTATTTAATATCTATCATTCTATCCTGGTTTTTTGCACCCCAAAATAATGACTTGTCGATTCCCTGCAGGTTGCAGGCCAATGATTTGTAGTTTGTATTCGTTTTTTTTTTTACCTCCGTTAATCGAAATTTTATCGCGGAAAGTGTAACAGCAATATGATACACGTGTATGCGATGCCTCGTGATGTGAAAAATCAAATTCGAATTATTACATTACGTAATTACGTGTACATAACTGGTACCATACATAATATTTTTGTGACTCATTTGACATTTCCTAAATAATTTTACCACAAGCAAATGTGTACCTAAGTATAAAATAAGCTGTACACAATGCATAATTTATATGTATATATTTACATTGCCCTGCTTATTTACCGTGTACTAAATCCACAACAGCTGTTGCATCGTTTGTTTTCATCATAAGTAAAACATAGAGGTTTCATATATTGAAGAATGTTTGAGATGTTTATTATTATTTTTTTTTTCAAACGGTGCGTACATACATAATACGTATACGTTCGTGTAATATAAACTTCACTCGGGTTTTACTCTTTTCGCCACATCGCCATCCATTATAGGCTCACTGCATCAACACACGTATATACTTTATAATATATAGTAATAATAAACAACTAGTGCGTCATTACTATATAATATATAGTAATATTGTATTCGATTGACGTGTTTCATTCAAATTATAATACGTCTACCCTACATAAATCACTCATTGGGTAAAATCAGTTTTTTTTCCCATGAAAGATGTAGGTAGCTAAAAAAAAAAAAACTTAAACATTAAACAGTGAAGTTTTTATCTACAGCAGACACTCGCGGTTATGCGGTAGCCGGTAGGAAGTATAAAAATTATTCGTCATATATGATACCCGTGGGAGTGAAATGTAAAATTTAAGTGTTGTGTGCTATGAATTTATGATTATAAATAGGTATATAGCAGATATTTGAAAATGATCGTTGTAGAAAAAGTTTCGCTATAATGTGTTTGGACAAAATTCATTGTGAATATATTGTGGGAAACGCACGTTGTCTTATCTGTACTTCATAAAACCATTGATTTTTTTTATAATATTAAAAATTATATTGATAAAATTGATAATATGATGATAATAATGATAAAATTAATGATTTTCTGTTTACACGGCGAGTGCCTTCATTTAATCGATTATTGATATTATGTGTTGCACATTTATAGGTGCGCTAAAATAGACGATTATTTTCATTGACGATTTCTGAGAAAAAACAATCATTATTCTCGAATCCAGATATAGATGCTAATAAGGTACACTATTCAAAATAAGACATTTTATTTGACTACTCTTTTACCATATATAGTAATATACTCTACTACATATTATTTTAATAAACACAAAATAAAAAAAAACTAATAATAAAACAATTGTAATGTATAATTTAAAATTTAAAATTTGGTGTTATTTTAGTAAAAAAAAGTGTGTAAAAAATATGTTTGATCTATTTTTGTCTATTAATCTCTCCCCTCCCCATATTGCAGAAATTTTGGATTCACGCCTGGTTGTTTTACACCTAAGGCGACGCAGTTAAAACAGATATTATATATCATGTATATGTAAGTATAATACGTAAACATGTTTTAAAGTGTATCAAATAGTTTGCGGTTGGGTTGGGGTGGTGCAGTCTGGCGACACCGCGAGTACAAGACTAGTCGTAAAAAATCACTATTATAGTCTCGGCACGCGCACTGCGTGTACATGATAATATTAACAAATGCATATTTTGAAGTACATTTGTGCTTGCATTATTATTTATTACGCGCAGAAATTACTGCAGCAGTCCACCGACGAACGAATTTAAACGTCTGTGTTGGACCACGGTCGTCATCGCGTTTAAACGTTCGAAAGAATTAAAACACAATAGTACAAGGCACGCAAATGCGAGTTGCTTCGTTAAGCGCGGCTATATATATGTGTGAATGAAACGTACATAATTACGAATAATAATCAACGGAAGAGACCGACGACGACGAGAGAGAAAAACTAAAATTAAATCGATTAATCTAATATTATTACATGGGAGCCATAAATGTCTATCTATATATATATATAAAATAATATATTATGTGTATGTTATGTGTATACCACGGTCTAACCCCAATCTTGATTCGTCCAAATTTTATCGGACATTTGAAGGAGACCTGCAGCACCGTACTTTCCTCATCTCTCTCACCCACTCATTCTCTAGACTCTTTTTCTCACTCTCTTTTGAGTTCTGTAATCGTATGTAAAATACGTGTACGCGTGTTGACGTGATAATCAAACTTGCATTTTTTCAAACGGAATACTTTTAACTTTTACTTTTAAACGCAACCGTTGAATTCTGCGCTTGTATATATACAGAGTGTTTCAGGATAATTCGACAAATGCAATAACTTTTATTCTATTCACGTTATTTTTCACTTTTCTTTTTTTGAAAAACATTACATTGTACTGCACTACATTGAAAACGTATTAAACAATTTTTTTTTGATTTTCGAAACCCAATTTTTTAAATTTTAAATTTTGTTTTACTATAAAAATATTTTTTCAAAATAGCCATTTTTTTGAGATTTTTGGAAAAATGTCGGTGTCATTATATACATTTTGCTGGTAACATATGAATTAAATATGATATGCCTTGCTGTACCATAGTATGTTTTTTTTATAAAATATAAAGGCTTTTAATTGAACTATTTAAAGAAGAAATAAAAACAAAATATGATAGGTGGTAGTGCACATAAAAACGTATTGTGGCCATAGAACATAAATGCCGATAGAAATGAGAACGTAAAATAATAATACCATTTAAATACCTACCAGTTGGCGGGGGGAGGGGTATGGTAACGATTTTTATAAGAATGACGACGCTGAAGTATAATATATAAACATTGATTTTAAATATTAAATACTGTTAAATATATTATAAATAGTGTCTATATAATCAATGATAAAATTTAGCCGAGTGTGACGCTCAAAGGATTATAGTTATGTTGTGGGACGGGACGCACACCCTGTACATAGTCATTTGCGCGCATATACCATATATAAACGTGATTAATATACGTTCCGAGCGTATAGGTGTATGCACACGCGCGTTAGTGTATAATACGACAAATTATGTTAATAATAAAGGCCCAGTCTAATTTATTATATAAATGCGCGAGCAGTCCAAAATGAATAAAATAGCCCGCAATCAAAATGAACGTTGTTATACCTACACGTCGTCGGTATATATTATTATACATAACGGAACTCGATACGATGATGATGTTGTACAAGTTTGTTCGAAATTACGTGCGTAATTAATTAATTATTATTATACTGAAATATACGGTGTATAGGTGGATAAATGTTTTAAGCCGCGGCGGTGATGGCGCGTATCATCCGAACAACACGTGACAAATACCGGCTGATTAAGTGTTCACGAAATGATATCGTGCGCTTTATTAATAATAATACAGCACCAATCGAGTGATTGATTATAAATTATAATGAACATAATACAATATATTGTACGTATTTATATAGGTCCGAGGTCCCTATAGCACTACAGCTGCGTGTATACTGTATACTGTATAATATGTATACAGTTTTTAGTTTTATACTTATATATAGGTACATAGATATTATATTTGATAATTCTTACGTTAGCAAATGGCAAGAGCGAGTATCTACATAATATTAAACGCGTTTTTACCCCGCTCTTACAAAATATGAAATAAATAAAAATAATTGATTATACCGCTATACGCATGATCATAAGCGAAAATAGTGTTTGGAATTTTTGGTGAGGGGGGCTGAAGCTCAAGTTCATATTGGAGCCATATTGGAGTGTATGTATGTCATTAGATTTTTGTGGAGACTACACAAAATGTAGGGGAGATAAGCCCCCCCTATTTGCGTGTATGTGCCTAACACATTTTTATAAGACACAATAATATGTGTTATGATTTCACCTTATTATAGACTATATAGAGAAGTGGAAATTACTTAAATCATTACAAAAGTTTCAAAATGGCTAATTAGGGCTTATAATATTATACTTCGGACGACATTTTTCATTTTCGGACAGTATGGTTCGTCAATTCGTTGTACGGAAACGTAATAAACTACTAAAACTTTGAGTGTTAACTCGTGATATATTATTATAAATGATATTAGGAGAAACCTATACTTTGTTATAAATTTTGACTGTTAGGGAAAATAATTCAATAATACAATATTACAATTACATCGTACGTTTGGATTTCAATAAAAATAGTTTAACCCTGAAGCTCAGTCTCATAAACAGGATGACTATCCACATTAATTGTATGAAATACCACACGAAAAAAGTCGTTGTAGTTTTATTATAGTGGTTTAGGACTCCAAGTAAATAATTGGAATTCGACCTCAGTTCGAACTTACCGTATACAATACTGACAATTTTTATAATAGCAATGTAATCCAATAGTAATATATAAGTCATTACGGCGATTCTATAGTTGATCTCGGTATATACTTCAATGTTTCGTTTAATAAATCTTTATAAGTTGTATTATTTATCTTGCTTATAAATGACAATACTTGCAAACGGGTGCAAAAAATCATTGCTTTGGATTTGGCTAAAATTAAATTAAATTCCTTACTTAAAATCTTGTCGAAAATGGTCGCATTTTTATTTCGGAAGTAATTATTCGTTACAATTAATTCACCGTTTGTTGTGCCAAAATAGTGACAAAAGAGTTTTCCATCTTCATTCTCCGTTATAATACAATAACGCCATAGCGTTATTATTGCGCACGGCAATCATTTCTAATCTAATCTGTGTGTTCACTGTTCGATTAAGGATAACGAAAAAATAATCAACCATTTGTACTACGGTTTTTATTTACGGAAATGTGATGAGATAATATAAAAATAAATAGTTGTTGACTCTCACTACAATGAATAGAGTATAATGTAGGGTCTCGGGATGACATGGATACGTTTTGATGATTAAAAGCTTACATAAAGGCTTAAGGGATACACCATTTCACCGTGTCGAATCGGGGTTCACACGTATCAGTTGCCCGTATAGTATTTCGTCGTCCAGAACATAATTCAGCGTGGACATAGGGCCATAGGTCTTACCACATCGGAGACGAAGTATACAGACAGTATATCGTCTAATGGCGATCAGTCAACTAAATGTAGGTTTGGGAGATAACACATTTTAGCGGATGTGTTTGTTTTGACACATTCCGGTGCTTTGTTTTAGACCACGAAGCCGCAAAAGTGCTACCTCCGATAAGACGGAAATTAATATTAGACATAATTATTATGCTCGCACTTTTGTACGCTTATTCTTGTACTCAAGGGTGCATGTCCGTACATATTTGATAAATAAATAAATAATCAAATAAGATACTATAATCGAATACGGAGGTGAACATATTATGTGTACTTTAAAACATTTTATGTTGTAAAGTACTTGATGGTATTCGTAGGTCATCGATAATAATAAGAAAATAACTACCTAAACTATTTGATGAAGCGCATATCGTACAAGAGTATTTAGGTTATTGCTTTGATCGAATGTACCTAACTACATCTGTATGTATAATTACAGCTCTTCGGAAATGTAAAAGTTTGAATTGCCTGAAGAAGACATACTATAATTATTTGTTATTTAATGTTGACTTATATTAAATTTGTAAAACAGTAATAGTACATATAATCTGTCCCATTGTTAAAACAAAATTAATTATGGACACCTATATGACAATATAATTAATGCGTGTCAAGAGATCTGTTTAAGCTACCTAACGAAAACAATTTTTCTGGAGCCAGGATTAATTAGAGAAATTTTCCATCCAGTTGGTAATCTCTGAACCCATTATTCTGTTCTTAAAATTAAATATGACATTCTCCAGGGTTAAACTTTTAGCCAAATCTAGTCGACATGTGAAATGTTGCTTGGATAGATATATGAGTAGAGAGAATACCTTGCTGATAAAAATTATAATTTTCTCTGCTATCTAATCAGGGGGAGTGCACAGATAGAGAAGTGAGGAGGGTTATATTTAAATTACATTTGCAGAAATGATTAATGTAGTGACGAAAATGAACTATACTATCGAGATACATTCCCTAAACAGTTGAAACACTTGCGAAATACGCAGTGGTACTTACATAATAATTATAATATATATTTTATACAATATGTATGTATATATAATACACAGCGCACGAGCGAATGCGTAAATATTTCATACGTGCAACGTGAAGGGCCCTTACTCATGCACCACGATCTGCTGCCACCATCTCGTTGCCTCGTTAATCGTTATCCTTAGTAAATTAACACGAAACAACATAGTATGTACATAGTATAGCTGTTACATAGCCACTAGCCAACACAATATATATTATAAGGTACTACGCACATCACTATATAATTATATGACTGTTTTTGTTTATTATTTATTCACAGCCAAGTAATAGACCTATATCATACGAATGGCTCTTCCGTACCGGGTTTACGTTCTGAATTATTTGATTTTACGCACCATTTACATGTAAGTATATGTACATATATATATATATACTGATCCTAGATATACGCGTATAAAAGACTATAATATAGCGCCATAGCAGTTTAAAAAATAAAACATCAATTTATATAAAAGCACCGCGTGTCTTATAGCGCCAAAACTTCTATTCTTTTCCCGTACAATGCAGTCCATCATCCGCATTCGCAAACACATTAACTTTCTTGACGGCGAGGGCGCGCAGTCAGCTGGTGTTGTGTCCGATCAATTCATATTGAGTTTTGTGCTGCGAGCTTGATGTACAAATCAACATAGAGCTCGTATATACACGCGTACCTGGGGATTGGCGCACGATAGAGTATTGGAAGCGACGAAAGCGTAGGTAATATAAATTTTAAATAATATATACATTAGTCAAAATAATACATTAGCCCCGAGGAACTCCCTCTATTTGTAAACGCAATAATATACAATTTCAACACGTCTTGTGCATATGAAGTTCATAAGTATATATAGTAAAACCTTACTTGGTTTGGGACCAAACATTTTTCCGTTGTAAAGAGTTTTCCGTCTCAGAGAGGTCAATTTCATATATTATTTGCACCGGGACTATTGACATTTTCCGTTATAAGGAAGATTCCTTTTAATAGATAGTCCATTTTAGAGACGTTTTACTGGAATATATATTATAAAATAATGCTTTTTGTTTGTACTCGTTACAATAATTTAAAAGTATCTATTCATGAACAAGTTTAAAAGTTATACGGTGAAGTATATGTAACGGGCTCGCTCCTATATAATATTAATATTATTTCCGATTTCGCAGGGGAAATGTGTTTTCAAACGACCGGAAAAAAATGTCAAACACGTGTCACAAAGGGACGTATTGTGTGTGGTGGCTACTACATATATTGTAGTAGTATTATATACGTTCTTGCATAAGTCCCTGGGCCTATTTCTTTATAATACGTTACATAGATAGGTGTTTAATATGGCGTCGATTAGGCGATCATCATGTATTTCGTCGCATCGATTACCGTGGACGCGAACAATATAAATTTGCGATTTGCGTTTCGCAAAGTGCTGGTCGTTTTTGTACATAATATTTATGCGCAAACGACCGTCGTCATAATATTGTTATAGTATAGTGCGCTGCGGTAACGACGACGTCGCGTCGGCGATGTGACTGCTGATAAGAATAATCGCGACCCATGTGTATTATGCATTATATAATAAATTGTAATATACATGCAGTCACGTATTTTCATACCCTTCTCCCACATAGTCCAGGACTCATCAATATTATTATATGTATACGCAATACGCAACTTTATATCATATGCGTTTGAAAAGTGAATACGTCACATTTTTACTATTAAATATATATACGTATAAATATAACAGCGTTTTTCGACCTTTTCTTTATTCGCTTAACCCTTGATCTCTTGTCAATGCTTCGCGTACCTCCCCTGTCCTCTTTAATACAAATTTGATGACTTTTCTTATTTTCTATTTTTTTTTTTTGTACTTTAATATTCTTTTTTTTTTTTCGCGTACATTCTCCGATCATCTCGCGTACTTCAGGTGAGAAACGTTGACATGGACAGAGTATAATAAACTATACGGAACGCGGTACATAACGCCGCATTTACCTGCACCACAATACGCACCGTGTATGGTGTAATATGATTTAATTTATTTGCCATTATTGTAACCGTGGCAACGAACTGACACGTAAAATGTATCCTTCAAGTATACGTTATAAGTTGTAGTATAATAAGGCTATGGTAGACCCCCGCTACGAGATTATACACCCCTCATCGAAACGCTATAAGACGTACGTAAATAATAGTATATACTCATTGATGATTGTCTGCTAGTACTCTGGTGCACAATATTGGTGTGGTAATCGGGACACTTTTGGCGACAATGCGTTAAGCACTTAATAAAAGTATTCAGATTTTTCCAAAAAATATTACACTAAATGATTACCAATAGTAAAAACTATAGATATACCTAATGAATAAAAAAATTGCTTTTATGACTCGAACCCATTTCCAATTTTTATCGAAGCGTGATATTTCAAATGGTTGAACTGAACAATTTAATAAATGTCAGTTGTCACTACCTGCCAATGTATTACTTAACTATCGTGCTTCGGACCATCGCGATATTATATGCGTATATTGTTGCTATTATTTTTAACAACATCGTAAAAAGCGTGCAAGCACTGTGCTTGAACGTCGTGGTATTACAGAACTAATCAGTATCCAAAATAGGTACCTGGGTAATACTTCATTGATATAAAGCAGGTAACGCGCGCGTATAAACGTAGACCGTATAGTAGTAGTCTGCGATTACGATGAACTCAATTGAAAATCCAATTAAAGGACTTGCCGCGTTGTATTTGTGTATACTGCAGTCGTCGCAAATCCGTCTTCAATTTTGGAGGAAGGTGGAGAAAAATAAAGCGTATATATAATATAACATAGTTCAATAAAATAGCGTATAATATAATAGAACTGTCAGTAAAAATAGTCTCTATATACACACGACGGAGGGGGGAGGAGAAACAATCATATCGATAAAATAAATAAAATAAATAAGTAATCTATATTCTGCAACACGATATGTAAGAGTTAATAAACTACATATATCATTTTTATAGCAGATATAGCTATTAATAACAATATTGTTTTTTCGGTAAATTCAACTTATAAACGATTTTCAGACCTGTAGTTCTATAAACCATATTAAACTCGGAATCCAAGTCCTACGGGTGCAAAAACGTCGCAGTGCATTTACACAAAAGTGCAATTATAAGTTTTAACTTTTGCTCATGAAATTAATATACCATAATAATATAATATATTATATATTATGTAAATTAATTATTTCAAACGAGTTTGAATTGATTTTCGGTTAATTTACATTTTTAGATCATTGTTTATATAATATGTTTTTAGTTCTACTATATAATATTATAAATACATTATTAGGAAAACATTTCGAAACAATATTTTTTCTTTATAATTTAATAATATATAGACCACGGGCGCTCTTTCTCTCTCACTCTCTTTTATATATAGATATAAGTCATTAGTTACAAGTGTTATGACTTTATGAGTTTTAACTATCCAATAAAATGTTATAAAACTGAGCTAAAATAATATATAAACTAAAGAAAACTTTGTCGCATTGCGAGGGTTGGTTTTGATTCAAGCAGTGCTAAACTACATCCATAGCATCTCTAAAAATGTACACACTCTTGGGGTTTGGACCGTATTTACACGGTTTCCGATAGGCCAAACGGGCAAATCCTTGTTGTCTAAGAAATTTTCTTTTTTATTCGATAATTTGTCAGCACATATTAGTATATTACGTATTCATATTTCCATTATTAATGTATGTCCCAGAATAGATGAAATATTTTTCGTTTAATCTGTGTCTATTCGGCTATACTAATTTATAATATATTATACATGTATCTATACTACTTATACAGTTTTACTACACAAATGTATTTTATGCGATTAGGATAAACAATATATTTAGGATTACTATTATAGAAACATCAAATTGTGGGTAATCGAAAACGAAATGATTTAATAATGATCAGATGATATTATACAGTTGTACAATGGAATGGACAGAAAAAATATCATGGGTACCTAAACCTATACTACAACGTATTTACATTTTTCGAAAGTTGTAGCTTTATATTTGTCAAATTCATAAACTGTTACGATAATATTATAATATCCTTTACACAATAATATATAAAATATATATTATACCATTATATGCATGTAAGATGGGTTTAGCCGTTCGGGTCCGCTTTCCGATTTTACCATAATATTATTCAATTGAACAACATGTACATTTATGGACAGAAGCCAGCGCGCGTTATAATCGACCGGCGTACCTATACACGATTAATAATTATACGAGTGTGAATATTCTGCGCGACACAGTTTTGGGTCCACTATAGCATTTTTTTTCCCCACCACAATAAAACGAGAACCAGTTTTCAGCTGTGCGCACCCGCCGTATGGGTAATGTTATTACAAATGTAACCGTGAGCTTTCGACTATAAGCCACGAGCTCACGGGTCGCACAAGAAAAGCACGCAGAACCGTCATTGACACGAGCGTAACATTTTCTGCCACACGTGAACTCTGTACCCCCGCAAATGAGCAAAACTCGAAGTAGAATGTCGTTTATACACTACCTTCCCCCTTCCCACTAACCACCACGAGCATATTTTACATTTACCAAGACTTAACAGTCATCATTGCGCGATAATGGATTGTCAAAATTGATAAAATCAAAAAACGCATACGGATTCGCAGGTTGAGTCTGTATACCTACACAGTATACTTGTCCCGTATTACAATCACTAACGTAAACGAAATCACAACTTTAACGGTCATCATCGTAACTTACACACGGCAATATAGGCCATATAATTTACACGTCTTAAAAAGTATAATATACCTAATAAAATGGTCGTACGAAAATGATATACGTACCATTGTACCAACATTGATAACTCGTCTCACTCGTGGGGTCATGTCCACGATTTAAGATATATATCTTAAATCGTGGTCATGTTTTATGTATTATACATATACCTTATTAGTTATTATAAAGCAGCTTATATAAATTTTGTTGAATTGTAAACTGTTGTACTATGTACACGATTTTATTACAAAGTTATAAAAATAAGAAATATTTCAATATTTGTGCAATTTGAAAACGATGTTACAACGATCACGAAATTGGTTGGCAATATTGTAGTATACATTTTTTCAAAAGAATGTACCAGAGTTAAAATATAATATATATATAGGTTATAAAAACAAAATCGATATGAAACCAAAACGAATTATTATTTTTTCTCTTCGCGTTTCGATTTTGTTTGCGAATATTGCTTGACATTAAATATAATAATTAATGATAATGAGATCTCTCGGGGGCGAGAAAGTGAAATCTCTGGAAAAAGGGCGTGGATAACGGCAGCCGCCGCGGCTGCCTACGCGCACCCCGTTTCGCGTCAGTTGTAATCACAACATTTCGGTAGAAAGTTAAAACACCGCGCGCGTAGGAGAAAATTAATGTCGTCTTGTACCTACGGAATATATTATCATGTAGGTGCGCGCTCATCCCCGCCCATTCGCCACCTTAACAGATCGTTATAATTGCGAGTGATAATATGATAACAGCATCTGTACACATAATAGTTATGTATAGGTAAATAATGTACTTGCTACTTTCATTTGTGACTTGTACGCGCGGTTGCCGATTCGCTGTAGTATTACAACCGTTGTTCGCGACCTTTACAATAATACCCTACACGTGCATAACATGGTAGTAAATGGGTTAGAGCTTTAGGGATTCCATTTGGTAGATCAAAGCCAGAAACATAGGTTGAACTCGTGGGGGGGGGGAGGAGGCTAAGTGAAAAAAAGGTTAGTAGTAGAAATTAAGCCCTCCTCCCCGAGGTGTGTAGTATATTATATAGAGGCATTTCTGTTTAACAAAACTCTCGCATGATATCTCTAAATAACGAATTTTTTTTAAGGATACACAACATTATGATTAAAAAAAAAAAACCTTTCGGTTGAACGAATTAATTTTATATTGTTATTATTCTAGTAAACACGTCCACATCAACACTAAAATGCTAATTTATAAATGTTTATCTAAACCAGTCTGGACGAACGGCGCGACAGCCTTCAGTTATATAGAGAATTGCAAAAAATCCAACCTTTATAAAATCTAAACCTTTCAAAATAATACTTAGAAAACTATACTAATTAATTCCCTCTTTGGTTTTCGAACGATACTATGCATTCCGACCTAAAACGGCCAAAACTAAAATCAGTCCACGATGAAACAAAAATTCATTACATAAACGTTTTCAAAACCGTCTAACCTCCAATAACAACCCATTGTTTATATAAAAACTTGCAGTCTTTTCAATTACAGTAGACCCGCTCAGACATCTAAAACTCAAATAGTGTCGTGACTTTTTGTCGTGTCCTTTGTAAATAAAATTAGTACACAATCAGGAATGGTCAAATAATATAAATAAAAATAACGAGATTCTTAGGTTGTGTGAGACTCCAAGGTCAGTGAAATACAGAGATGGCTGAATGATATTGTAGTTAAATCAACATTTAAACAAAATACATAATATTGACTGCAGCTCTGAGTTATTAGGAAGGGTATACTTCAATGTTTCCAGTGATGTATTCGTAATTTTTTTCTAGGGTATACGCTCAGCACATAGACGTTTATTGAGGGGAGAGGGGTGGGGAGCTTAATCCTCTCTCTCTCTCAAAAAAAAATTCTTACCAAACCCAAGATTAACTTAGAGTTTACTTTTTAACATTATGTTCCAATTGTTTTTTATTTCCCATCACCGCCAAGATTACAGTCGTTTTAGCCCTATGTGATTATAAATTGTAACTAAATCAAAGATTTTGATTTTTTTTATAATGATATTTATTATTTGAAATCAATTATGTTTATTTAATGTTTTGTGTTTACGTAATTACCTTTTTAATTATAATTTAAGTCTATTGTTTGTATAATTAATTCACTCTACTATTTGCTTTCGTTGTGTTAAATATAATATAATATAATTATTTAATCTTTTAAACACTGAAAATAATTAATATCCAAAATACCTGGTTGGGTATATTCTATACATATATATATATATATATCATATATCCCCATTGAGTCCTTGTTCTTTGACGTTTAATTCTATGAGCAATACATAATCCCAGCATCTCCAATATTTGGACTCTTTAGTTACGCTTATGATATGACAAATCATATTTTCTTATGATAATCACGTGTTATTAAATATTTTTTCCAATCGTGTTTCAGTAGTCACTATATAGTCAGTAGCTCTGACCGTTCTGGATATGTCTTCGTAGAACATTATAAAATTTAATATTTATTTGTTTTGTTGTAATGCAATACAAACTTCTACAATCACAATCACATAGGTATCTCACGTGGTATGTATTTTTTTTCAACCCGAAGAGCGGTTTAAAATTGGCCAATTCACCATTCTGACAGGTTGCTCGTCTTTTCTTAGGTTCCTCCAAGGTTTTAACTTTTGCGTTACATTTTATCTGTCCTACATAAGAATTTCTAGGACGTCATGCAGTTTTCTTCTCTTCTATCGTACTCTCTTACTTATACTTTATATTTATATGAAACTATGTTGGGTCTCTCAAAGCATGTTCCACTATTTTCCAAAGCCTTACTCTAATCGCATTTATGAGTGTACGTGTACCTATGTTTTTTCTTCTAACTTCTAGGAAACTCATCGTTCAGTCCAACTTATCCTTCCCATTCGTATCCAACATATTTTATTTTTGAATCTCTGACACAAACTATAATATTCGTTTTTGCACAATTTATTTTCATTTTCTGATGTTCTGAACATTTCATTAATTTCAACTACACGCTTTACATTCACTACTCTGTACGCTCTGTCAATGCTGATTCCAACATTTAATTTTGTTAACTTTGCTTTCACTTTATTCATAACTTTTTCGATATAGCAATTAAAAATTTGTAGTAATAATGTACAGTATACTCCTTGATTGTATTCCTTTTTTTATTCGTGTGTTAGCCATGAGTTTTCTTTTTAAAGACCAATAGCTTCGAAATCTAAAGATTTCTCTTAGTAGGATATTGGAAGTTTATTATTTTTTGTTTCTGATTGTTATAGATTTTACTTTTCAAGTTATTTTTTTCGTAGCACTACAATAACTGCTTTAGATAGCAACAAATAATACCTACTACCTATTTCAATATATTATTTTCGAACCTCTTTATAGCCGCCAAAATTCACATACCTACACCTATGTGTACAAGTCACGTTTAACGAGCACATTTATTTAGTGATCTCCTATAATAGGATATCTATAATAATGTTCTAGCTAGCATATGTTGGCAAATAAAACAATGAATATCTAAAAATAATTATCTCGGTTTTTGACAATGACTTACTTACTTTTCTTATAGAGTTTATCGATTGAAGAACGTTCATTGTCACAATCTGAATGGATATCTAACAAAATAAATACTAATATATAAGACAGCAACTAAATAAATCAATAAATAAATTAAATAAATCAACAGTGTTATATAATGGTGACTTATCGAGTGTGAAACGTCCGGACGGCCAATGCGTTTTAGTTTTTGTAATCAGTAATCACTTGAATCTGCAGACGTTTTAGATATTTATTTTTATTTTTATTATTTAATAATAAGCCACAACAACAAAGATTATTGGCTTTTGTTATACACAATGCGGTAATGTAAATAAATGTGAAGGTAAAGAATATTAAATTTTATACATATAAAGAAAGATCGGAGGGTGAGTTATATAATTCAAGTTTGGGGTGTGAGAGCATATTTAAATATTTAAATTAAGTTATATAATTTAGTTAATTTTAAAAAATTGAATATTTTTTTAGTGTTGTCCGGATCAGGGCCTAGTGCTTCTTGAAGGTTGTCAGCTAGCTTGAGTCTGGTTCTAGTTGAAATCTCGGCAGAAGCATACAATGTGTTTAACTGAGGGAGTTTCACCGCAAGTGAGACAAGATTCAGGATTCGTTTTGGACATTAGGTGTTTATGAGTTAACCATGTGTGTCCAATTCTGAGTCTATTAAGAATTACTTCTTGTCGCCTGGGAAGATGGATGGTTGGCCAAAGGAGAATGTTTAGTTTGATTTCATTTAGCTAGGTTCGTAGAGTTGACGAGGTGTGTTGCCAATTTTTTAGAATATACTCAGAGATGAAGTGTTTAGAGTCTTGTAATGTATGAGAACATAGGATATTTTTAGTTGTTTAGTTTTAGATATTGTTTTACCTATTGTGTAATGTGTTCCAATAAAGTTTACCGGTTCTCTTGTTTTTTTATCCCGCTATACTTCATTCGGTATTAGTGTCGAGACGTCGAGTAGGTACCTTCTTCCGGTCTAGGACATCTCGGCATGGCGGTTTCGGCGTGCGTTCAATTTTTTTAGACTTTAATATTTAATATTCTTTAGTTTGATTTTTATTATAAACGTGCTGTATACCGGTATAGAATATGATTCTAAACATGCTATATAAATTATCCTACGCTAGTTTTACCCATTTTGCAACAAGATTTTAAAAGCATTGAGAAAAGATAATTTTTATTGTCTGATATATTTTATATATTTTTTATGCGTTTGGTACAATAATTCAATTTATGTTTATGGTAAGTTTTCAAAAGAGGATTAATCTGGTTGTTGCACTGACCTCTTTAATTTAAGATAATCACAAAGTATTATTATTATATTATTATTATTATATTATACCAGTATTCTATTTTACTACGACGATATGTCAAAATTTATCAATATTTCTTTATAATATGTATATATGTATTAAAAATACCAACAATTACTTAATAATTTATAATTCATATCTTTATATAAGACACAACGTTACAAAATGGGATAGCTTTATATCTATGGTATTTATTTTAAATTGTGTAACCTAAATAAATAATTTGTATAGAAATCATATACTTCCAATACAGGTATTTTATAAAATTATATAATATATTAATTATTAATTTACATAAATATCATTTATATAACGTGTTTAGAATCATATACTATACCAGCATACAGCACATTTATAATGAAAATAAAATTAAAGAGTATAAGTTTAAAAGAATTGAATGCACGCCGAGATGTCCGGGTCCGACCTTCTTCCGTTCAATTTTCGGTTGTAAGGCGAGTAAAATATAATGTTTTACCTTCAAAATGATGTCCCAGTATAATCACTATATACATATATGCATACCAACGTGGTTCAATATAATATCTATCGACGATATGTTCTTCAGTGTTTCCGAATTGCGTTCGTAGTTACCTCGCGATTGGTACATTTTCCATCACACATTTTAAATCTTTATCAAATTAATTTTGTCTTTAGTGTCGATTTTTTAAACAACAAACTGTAACAAATATTACCACACAGATTAATACATTTGTGGTGTTAAGACATGGAGATATTATAATAATAAAGGTCAGCATTGCAAATTAATGAACGGTAGAGAAACACTTCCAGAAAGTCCAATAAATATTTTTACTTACAATTTATTAACAACAAATACAGTTTTAATATGGATAAGGTATATTTTTTAAAATAAATTACATTATCAATGTGGTATAAATTAATAGTTTACAACAAAAGCTAGACCAAGACGGGGCCAGATGCTTAGAGATTTTCATATTTTTATTAAGTACCTACCATGGGCGTGCTCAAGGGGAGGGGGGCAAGTAGGGACATCTGCCCCCTTTGGATTTTTTCTGGGTCAATTATTATAATCATTACCTATGAAATATAAAATAACACAAAATAAATATTTTTTAAGTTAAAAACATTTTTTTTTTCTTGATCACTTGTTCCTAGGAGTCAACGAAAGAAATAAATTATTGTGAGCAAATATTGTGTAGGTACGTTGTTTATTTATCGAGTGAATGCCTACAATAAAGAAAATATATTATCACATTTTTATTATAAGTATAATATGGCGTATTATAGATTTATAGACACTATTTTTTTTATAGTAACTTTAATTTATGTTATTAATAATGATTATTACATACTGATACTTTTTGATTGTATCTTTAATCATACGATACAATTGTATATTTGTATCTAAGATTCTACCCAGTATATTATATATTACCATATAGGCATATACAGAAGTAAAGTAGATGGATATTATAGGCCCGTTTCACATGGACGCGTATCATACGCGCGCGTTTTCATTTTACATTGGTTAAGTTCATACGCGGCACTCTGACGAGGGAAACGTGCCATCGTTGGAGTGGCGCGTATGAACAATGAAAACGCGCGCGTACGATACGCGTCCACGTGAAACACTGAAACGGCCCTAAGGGATTTTTAGTACTTTTATATGATTTAATACCACAGATATCTTTACTATAGTTAGTTAGTATAGATATCTGTGTTTAATACTTAGAGGTAACAGAGAATTTTGACGAATCGCGTACCAATTTAGATTAAAGAATTTCAAATCCTCTTCGCATTGTAAAATCTAATATTGAATGGGTACGAAAATTGATAAGAAATTTAAACTAAAAATTTTATGCCCGGAATAAAATAATTTTTTTTCTTTTAACATCAAAATTTTAAGATCTGAATCGTACATACAATAATACTATTAGTACATTATGTTTATACTTGATTAAAACATAAGAACAGAATCGCAGAAAATAAATTATGAATGCAGACTACCTACTAGTTTGATTTTGAGTTCTAACTTATAAATACATATATTATACTACTAATATAAGTAGGTATGTACAAAAAGTAAAATCGGATGTCTATTTTATGTCTCCCAAGTAGTTTGACAGTTGATTCTTTATAAAAAAAATTACATAATTACATTTGTAATAGCATAGATTAACTTTTATCTAATCAATGTTTTTCGAAACAAGTAAAGATGTGAAGATTAAATGAAATATCACTCAAATTCCAAGTGTTCATTAAGAAAATGTGTTAAATGACTTCATGGTAGGTATCAGAGTATGAAAAGGCTAGAGAAGTTTTTTATTTAATTAAATAATAATTAATAAATATAATCAGATAAACTTTGTATCAAAATGTTTAATCTGCAACAATATTAATAGGTAGTGAGTACTGACACGACTAACATTTCACTATTTCAGTGTACCTTCCACATTTAGATGCATTTAAGTAAAAAACCAGCAATTTTAATAATTTGAAGAAATTAAATCGAGGTAATACCTACGTTTTTGTCATAGAGGCTGTGCAAATTTTATTATTTGTTATCAGTTTTTTCTTCCGTATTCAGTAAATGAATCACATTTTAAATTTATTTAGAATGTTTCTTCATAGTATAAAATTGACATAATTTAATGGGTAAAATCAGTTAAAGAGTTCAAAATTCATGTTTTGAGTTCTGCAATTAATACATAATGAACAAATTTTTTTTAAACCAACACAGATTAAACATTTAAATAACTATAATATTTATTGCCTAAAACACTGTAACGAGATATCTAATAACAAATAGCATCACATAAATGCACTTATTATAAATTTAAAGTATTCAATAATATTATAAAGGTCATTATCATTGCTCAACAATACATTCAATTAATACAAAAGCCATTTAAATTATAACTGTAATAAACACTGAACAGCTTAAATGGTTCCCATTTACACATAACCGCTCAAATATATAGTACACCATGATAAAATAAAATACAGTAACATTATAATATAATATCAGACAAATTAAATTTTATTTTATAGTATTAAAATATTACTACAATGTATACATAATGTGTGTGTATATATATAGAGAAATAATATTTTAATTCCAAATGTAATAGAGATAATATTGTAATAGAGATAGTAGATGTATGAATGTATTGCAATTTAACATTGCCTACATAATTATTGAGATTTTTAATCAAACATTTTCACATGATTTAAACAGAGATTTGAACAAATTTAGACTTTATAATGAACAACAACAGTGTTTCGTATAATAAATAAACTAAGTCCTATAAGACAATTAAGTGGTAAAATTCTTTTTTTATTTCAAATTTATTGTTAATAAAATATGTCATAAGCAACTCACATTACTATAACGGCTATTTACAATTATAAGATAAAGTTCGGTTACTTTGCAAGAAAAAAAGTATTATATGCAAACTACACATCTATTAAAATTGTGAGTACAAGACATAAATGCAGCTTAATCGTAATATTACAATAGGGAACCTATTACAAATAGTTATACAACAATATACAACTGAACTTTACTTGTAATACATTTTGATAATACTTGTGAAATAAATAATGGGTTGAATAATGTATTACGAGTATTTTCAGATAAAAAAAAATTCTATAAAACAATTAACGATACAAAGTATTTTAAACTATGACTTTTTAAAATTTTTAATATACTAACATAAAATGGTTAATTTTCAATCAGGAAATGGACTATATACTATTGCCAATGAATTAATAATAAATACACACAATTCCATAGTTAATACAGTCAAAAATACAGGACATATACTCTACACAATGATTAAATTTTGTACTTCAATTACGCGAACTTACGCTATTCTAATGTTCAAAAATTATTATTTAAAACATTTCCAAATTAATTATGTATTTAATGTAATACTATTATTGTCAAGTAATAATTTTTCTAAACATTGTAATGAATTAGTTAAAGTATAATATTGCCATTCTTTAAAACCAATGTGGATATTAAAATTGTGTGTACGTGTGTATCACTTAATGTATTTTTAATTATGGTAACCACAAAATACTTAATTACAATTTTATAATTTAAAGGTTTCTTTTTTAACAAATTTATGTCAGTTAATATAATAATCATTTTGATAACTAATACCGTTTTTTCTTATGATTAGTTGTATACAATCACCATGAATACTCATATAACCATATACCAATTATTAAGTAAAAACACAAGAGGAAGAACGGGTAACAAAATAAATAGTGGAATGAATTGGCTTCCCATAAGTTTATAAATGATTAAAAAGTATAAATCAATTTAAAAATTAAATAATAATGGTAAGTATAACAACTGTAAGTTTAAAAAGGACTAATTTTTTTAAGATACAATATAACCATTTCTTAAATACATGGTACGAATAATGTTTTAGAATAAAATGTTTAATTTGTAAAACTTTAGTTAAAAATAAACTAAGTGAGAAAAATTACTAGATTCAGTTTAAATTTGTTTTTATTCAATTTTGTTGATGTTAGAATAAAATATGGCTTAAATTATCAAGATAATATCGGGTATTTGAATTGGATTATTTAGCATTAAAAATTTAATCAGCATCAGCTTTCATTCCTCTAACAGTTCCTTCATTTCGTTGCTGAAATCAAAATAGTTAATTAATAAATTTATTAAGTAATTTGCTTAGAAAAAAACTTACTCTGTCTAATTCTTCTCGAGTTTTTTCTTCAATTTCACGAATATCTTGTAATGTAAGCCCATACCAACGATCCATCCAACAAAATACTTGTCTGTAAATATATTAATCTAATTTAAATGGTTTATTATAATGAATGTTGTGTTAAAGAATATAATATAAATATAAGATAAGGATTTAACTAATTATTTATAAGTCTCAGGAAGAAAACAAACCTATGGAAGTTAGTGAACAGACGACGTTCTGACTTTTGAATTAAATTTTCTACTCGGTTTTGGAGCCCAAACCATTTAAAGTCCGCAGATACCAATTTATAACAAGTCATAACAGGGCTTGCCTAAATTAATAACATAATATTATACATAAAATAAATTATATTTCACACTAGTTATTATAGTTCATATATATCATGTTAATGAAACAACATACCGTTTCTATCCAATTTCCGCTAAGAGGACCTCGTCCACCCTTATGACTTTTAAATTTTTTAGGATCTTCATCTTCTTTGTAGTCCGAAGATGAAATAGAATCATTACCAATATCAATTATTTGTACTTCTCGTTGTTTTAATTTTTCAGGGGGTAATTCATGAACCTGATTTAATAATTGTTAATAATTATTCAACTTAATACGATTTTAAAAATATCAAATAAATTTATTGAATAATACTTAAGTTAAATGGAATTTTAATGTTATGGTTCAATATGCTATTTACAAGCATTTCAATCAACATAAATTATCAAGTCACAAAAATAAATAAATATATAAAACAAAAAAGTAGAGCATTGCATTAATCTGAAAAAAGGTGGTTAAAAATCTACTTAAGTAATAATTTTAATTTGAAAATAAAGAAAATAAATTTAGTTAGCATTAATTTTAAAATATCTAAAATGTAACTTCAGTTATTACAACTTGGACACTATTTTTATTGTGCATAAGATAATAATTTATTTTATTTGAAGCTGTGATACATTCTGTTAAATTAAGCACAACATGCATATAAATTGCAATTAAGACAAAAACATTAAATATATATATATATATATAAGCATAAAATTAAATATATATAGCTATATATAATGAATAAGCAATAAATAAAATATATTATACATCATACTATAATGACAATACAAGATCCAACACAAATTAAAATAATTTAAGTGCTTAAGCATTTTATAACAGTGCTCAATAGTGAATTTTGAGATCGTAAATATAAAACAAACATGTTTTATGTCAAAAAATTGTAAGGACCAAATCACTTACGTTTTCTTGTGTACCTCTATCAGCAATATGATACGACTCAATGACTATACTGAAATTTTCTTTCATATAATTTGGATTCTGTATGTACAAGCAAAACCACCAAACAAAAAGCAATTATAATACATTTTATTGTCAAATAAGTTTGGCCTAATACATTATATTACATATATTTCCATATATAATTAGATTAGATTATTATACAAAAGTGAATAGAAGTATGAGTTAATTGTTTTGGCCCATGTTTTCAAGCATGAAGAAATGATATCAGCACCCAGTTCACACATAACACAAATAGTTCTTTGCATCTAGATGCAGCACTTCATAGTTGTAATCCTAAGAACCAGGACTTTTTCACTTACATTATTTTGGGTTCCTCGATCAGCACTATGAAATGATTCTATAGTTATCATAAATTTTTCTTTCATATAGTTTGGGTTCTATAAAATAATATTATACTTTTAAAACAAAATACAGAATATAGATGTTAACATTGGTTGGTTGATATGGACTGAACTGATTAACAATAAATGCTATTTAGCTATACAATATTCTACTAATGAATTAAAATAGTTCAATTTGATTATTAAGAGACTCGTTAAGAATAAAAAACATAAATAAGTGGTATAAATATAATGCATGTACTTTCTTTTACAATAAAATTATAATATAAACTTCAGAAATTTGGAAATTGAAACACCTACTTACATTACACTTTTTTATAATACACTAATAAGGAAATGCTCCTTAAATTATTTAAAATTTGAAATAAATAAATATAATTGTATGGATAAACACAAAAGATATAACTACAACAAGGAAAAATAATTTAATATTTTATGATTTTAACTATTTAGTAATAAAAATGTTTTGGAATTCTTGATTTTTATTTATTTATATTTATTGAGCATATTAATCCATATCATTATATTAATACAATAATCAAAATTTCAAAATTAAATTACAATATTTTTAATGATAATTGAAATGTAGGGCTTTTTGTTTACTGAATTAGTGAAAATAAGAATTTAAAAACATTTATGCTGAAATTTTCCTCAAATTTTATAAATTAATTCACAATACTTACTATGAGTATAAATTATATTTAAAAAAATTAATAGCTTACTGTAATTACGGTTCGGCAGTAAGGGTAAGCATTCCATGCTTCTTCATGGACTTCTAATGCTCCTTTAGGCGCTAGAAGTTTTATCATTCCAGGTACCTTGCTAAAATAAAATATCCATAGTCAAGTTTAAAAAAATGGTACAAAATAAAATGTTCAGCCAAATTAAAAATAAATAAATGTCACTTCAATGAATTATTAGACAAATTTGAATATTTAGTTTATAAGAAAAATAAACAAATAATTTGAAAAATGTATCAAGCGTTATTTTTATTATTGAATAACCCAAAACGTAAAAAAATATACTATCATATCTACTGAATTCTAATACAATAATTCAATATTAATTGACTATAGGATTATATACATAGTTATATAAATAACATTAAGTATGATTTCACTAATTAAAATTAGAAAGATATGAAAATTTAAAATTAAAAGTAAAATGAGATGTTAAGGTCTACATATTTTAATTTTTAACTGGCATTTTATATATAATTTGGTATATTTTAATGTGTAAAAATCTAAATAAACAATTTAAATGATCAACTGATTTGTACCAATACAAGAGTCATAACATTTAGTTCTAAAAATATTTCACAATATTATACTACCATAATTTTTTTTTATAAATCATTAAGTTAATTTATATTTAAGGTAAATCAGGAATATTTTTCAAGAATTGGAAAAATATGAAATACTTGCTTCATAAAAATTATTTTTAGATTCTGAACGGAGTGATGGAATCTATTGGTTTTACAATGATGTATGTTTTTTTTTAAATTTTTTTTTTTTTTTTTTGTGTCTGAGGACACGATTTTTGGTAGTAAAAATGCTTCGAATTTATTAAACAGCAACTTTTATGATAGGAAAGTGAATGTAGATGGTACTTATGCGAGTCAAAAATCCAACTTATTCAATACTTTTTTAAAAAATCGAAAAAAACGATAAAAAAATTACGAAAAAACGGAAAAATTTACGCAAAATCACGTTTTTACAAACTACATTTTTTTAAAATGCTCTAACTCAAAAACGAAAAACCGCAACAACTTGAAATTTTCACCAAATCTTAATATTGGTGTTCTCTATACGTGGTTAAGTTTTCAAAGTATTTTGACATATTTTGACTTATTTATAGACAATTTAAATTTTCGATTTTTGT